>CAUYON010093079.1:0-23231 GCA_963573935.1 Arctocebus calabarensis
CACAGAATGAAAAAAATCACAAAAAAATGTTATTTTAGGCTCGGCGCCTGTGGCTCAGCGGGCTGGGGCGCCAGCCACGTACACCTGAGCTGGCAGGTTCCAATCCAGCCTGGGCCCACCAACCAACAATGACGGCTGCAATCCAAACAAAAACGGCCGGGCGTTGTGGCGGGCGCCTGTAGTCCCAGTTACTTGGGAGGCAGAGGCAGGAGACTCACTTGAGCCCAGGAATTGGAGGTTGCTGTGAGCTGTAATGCCACGACACTCTACCCAGGGTGACAGCTTGAGGCTCTGTCTCAAAAAAAAAAAAATAATAATAATAATAATGTTATTTTATTGAAAAAAATTCATGTATAAATGGACTGAGCAGTTCAAACCCATGTTGTTCAAGAGTCGACTGTATATGTGTGCACGTATATATGTAGATGTGTGTGTTTGTGTGTTACATGTGCACATTTATAATGAGACTCTTATTTCCAAAAAAAAAAAAAAAAATTGTTAAGATACCCCAGTAAGACGTTTAACTAACCCCACGACTGGGGATCACTTTCTAGGTCTTTGCTTACTTCAGTTTGGTGAGATTCTATAATGGGTCTCCTTCAGCACCTTGAAGCAAATGGAGCTTTACTGTTTCTGTCTCCCTAGAGAACCTTGACTAATATACCTGCCCTGTGCTTTTCAGTAGGAGGATATTCTCAAACTCAAAGAACAAGGCTACCTTCTGGAGACCTAAATAAGAGCTGCTGTCTTTGGGAAGTGAATTCAGAATCAAGGACAACAGTGAGAATTACAGGTCTCCTCTCCCCAGGAATGAAATACTCTTGGATAGTAAGACCCCTTGAGTTGGTATATCAAGGGCTACATGCAGAAAAGATATGTGAGAAGTCCCACTAGACTAAGTGCCCTGCTTAGTCCATTAGTGAGGGAAAGCAGGCCGACCAAGCATAATGGGAAGGACTTTGCAGATTCTGCTATTCAATCTGCAGTTAAAATTGTCAAAGAAACAGAAACGAATAAATCAGAACTGAGCAGAAAACCTTTAGGAGCTGCTATTGACTGAATGTTTGCATGCCCATCACTGCCTCAAATTCCAGTTGAAGTTCTAATCCCAGTGGGAAGGTGTGAAAATGCGGATCCTTCAGCAGGTGATTAGGTCATGAGGGTGGAGCCCTCACAAATGGGATTAGTGCCTTTATAAGAAGAGGCCAGAGAGCTTGCTTTCCTTCCAACCAATGAGAACACAGCAAGAGGACAGCTGCCTGATCTTCCCTAGCTGTGTCTACTGGGAAGGCCTAGAAACAATGATAAATGAAATATCAATCATCTATCCTAGCACTTAGATTGTGGTCTCTAAATACAGTTTCCACCAAAAAGAAACAGGGCATCTCAAGAAAACAGCTAATTAGCTTGGGCAGGAAATGGTTACAGCAAGCCCAGAACATCTTGTCATATTAGTAGGCAAGGAAGCTATAAAAACTACCTGGTCATGACAAAAGGATGCGGTGAAGCCAATCGGAAGAGGCCCCCAGGGACCAGATATGGGTCAATTCAAATATTAGCATGAAGAATAACGTCAATGGGTTTAAATACGTCAAAACCAATTAGTTTATAACGATGCTAGACAAAAATTATCGATCATCTTTTGGGAATGCCAAGGAACCAACAGATTTTTCAGGAAAAAAAAAAAGAAAAGAAAAGAAATTTTAAAAGAAGAAGAAGAAGAAGGCCTTCACAAGGAATGTGACCCAGCTGGCACAGTTCGAGCCTCCAGACAGAATTGTGAGAAATCAATGTTTGTTGTTTAAGCACTCAGTCTATGGTAGTTTGTTATAGCAGCCGAAACAATGACAGGAGCTGGACATCTATCCTCTTGAATGAAATTTAGCATAACCATTTAGCATTAAAAAAAAAAACCTAAAAACATAAAGAAGCAATAAAAGGAGCAAGGGAGCATATATATTTTTTCCCTCTAAAGCACCAAACAGTGGCCATTGTTGGCGGTGGTATTGCAGAAAAATGATGTTCTCTTCTGGATGTTCAAAAGCACAATTGGCTGTGTGAATCAGACGGCCTAACTTGAAACACACAAAACATTCGATTTTTAATGAACAAATAGGCGAAGTGCATCATCAGTGGCCTAAACACCATTTCAATTTTACACTAAAAGGAAAAAAATAAAGTTAGGAATCATTTGACTCCCAGATCTAACCTCAAATCCAAGACATGAAGAATATTAAAGGGACTTCCCCTTCTGACTCTGGCCAGCCCTGGGTTCCAGACCCTTGCCCTTCTGTGGGGAATGGCTGTGCCCCCACTCTGCTGTAATCCAGGCCCAGAGCTCAGCTGGGCCTCCCTTCTGCCCAGCTTTATTGAGGTGTAGTTGAGAAATAAAAACGGTATGTGTTTAAGTTACATAGCATGATGATTTAATATGAGAGTATGTTGTAAAATGATTACCATGACCAACCTAATTAACATACCCATCCCTTCACACACTGCCTTTTGTATGTTTGAGAATGAAGATCTATTTTCTTAGCAAATTTCAAGTATACAATACATGACCATTAACCATTGTTGCCGAGCTTTACACTAGATCTCCAGAAGTTACTCAACCTACATAGCTGAAACTTTGTAGCCTTTGATCTTATCTCCCCGTATTTCCTAGTCCCTACCAATCATACTCTGCTCTGCGACACCTGTGGCTCATTGAGTAGGGTGCCGGCCCCATATACCTTAAGGTGGAAGGTTCAAACGAGGTCTCAGCCAAACCGCAAAACAGAAAACTAGCCGGGTGTTGCGGTGGGTGCCTGTAGTCCCAGCTACTCAGGAGGCCGAGGCAAGAGAATCACCCAAGCCCAGGAGTTGCAGGTTGCTGTGAGCTGTGTGATGCCATGGCCCTCCACTGAGGGCGAAAAAGTGAGACTCTGTCTCTACGGGAAAAAAAAAGAATTTGGCTTTTTTAGTTTTCCCCTGTAAGTGAGATCATACAACTTTTGTCTTTCTGTGTCCGGCTTATTTCACTTAGAACATTGTTCTCCAGATTCATCCATGTCGTTGAAGATGGCAGAACTGGTTTGTTTCTTAAGGCTGAATAATTTTCCATTATGTACACATACCACTTTTTTTTTTTTTTGCAGTTTTTGGCCAGGGCTGGGTTTGAACCCGCCATCTCCGGCATATGGGGCTGGCACCCTACTCCTTTGAGCCACAAGTGCCGCCCCACACACCACATTTTTTTGGATCCTTTCAGCCATTTATGAACACTTAGGTTGCTTTCATATCTTGGCTTTTGCAAATAATGTTCTGATGAAAATCGGTCATCACTTTTAAGATATATTTTCATTTTAAAAATCATTCAGATAAGCAAAAAGAAAACAAAAAGAACAAAACCAGAGTAGTACAATTTACTATTCATGGATAACCATATTAACATTAGGTGGCTATACTTCCGGACTTTTCTACCGCTGCCATCCTCACATATGCTATTTGAGATTCCAAGGGTTTTTTTTATTTTTTTATTTGTTTGTTTGGGGGGTTGTTGAGACAGAGTTTGGCTCTGTTGCCCCAGGTAGAATACAGTGGCATTATCATAGTTCACAGAAACCTCAAAGTCCTGGGCTCAAGCAATCCTCCTGCTTTAGCCTCATGAGTAGCTGGGACTACAGTTATGCCTTGATGCCTGGCTAATTATTCTATTTTCAGTAGAAATGGGGTCTTACTCTTCCTCAGGCTGGTCTTCAACTTCTGGGCCCAAGGGATCCTCCTCCATCAGCCTCCCAAGTAGGTGGGACTAGAGGTGCCTGCCACAATGCCCAGCTAATTTGCTATTTTTTGTAGAGACAGAGTCTTGCTCTTGCTCAGGCTTTTCTCAAACTCCTGAGCTCAAAGGATCCTCCTACCTCAGCCTCCCAAAGTGCTAGGACTATAGGCATGAGCCACCATGCTTGATCCCAAAAAGGTTTTAAAGAGGTTTGGACACATCTCTCTGAGTTTCTCTTTTTGCTACTTAATAAATAAAGATGGTGTTCACAATACCATCAGGTTTCTGGGAAAATTTAAAAAGTTAGTATACCTACTACATGGGAGGTAAGTTTCCCTTTCTACTCTCCATCTGCCCTTCCTGACCCATTCCCTGTGAACTTGCTTATTAAGAACCTGCTATATGCCAGGCACTGCACTAGGCACCAGGCTCACAGGGTGGGCTGGAAAGTGGCTGTGGGTCCTGCACTCGTGGCTTGATACACATTAAGACATGGAGCACAGGCCTGTGGGACTCGTGGTGAGACCACCCAACCTGGGGGGAGGGTCTGAGCTGTAGGAAAAGTGTCCCAGCTTTAGGAAACTCCCGAGGCAGATGGTTGCAGTGCTCTGAGTGGAGAAGGGAGGCATTTGTGCAGGACAAAGCTGCACACTTAGGCAGAGGCCATGTCAGCAAAGGCCTGACACTGCAGGATGAGGAAGGTTGGGGGCACCCCAGAGTCAGCTATAGAGTTTGTATTAAGGTCCCCATCACTGGGCCCACAGCCTCACCTCTGCTCTGAACCTCTGCTGTGGGCACCCACACTGCTTCCCAGGCCTCCGGTGGAACCCGCTGTCCCATGAGTTTTGCCCCTTTCCCGCACCATTATGTTCTTCTAATGTGTCTGCTATTTTCCGTTTGCCACGGTGAGAAGGACAGAGACCTACTTCCTTCTCCTGGCGTGGGCCTCAGCCCACTTCCCCAGCAGGCCTTTTTGAAAGCGGTGTCTGCAGTCCCAGGCCTTGCCACCTCCATTTCCACTCACCGCTGAACCTCCTGTGTCTGGTTCAGGCTTCAGCCCTGAGCACTCGACTGCGAGGGACCCTCGCCCCACGGTGACCACACGCAGCAGTCACCCACGCAGGGCTGCCCTGAGCTTGCACGACCCCTTGCTAAAGGGCTGTTCATTTACCCTTCCCCTGGGCTTCCGGGGCACCTCGTTCTCCCTATTTCCTCCTCCCTTTAATATTCCTCTGTTGTGTCTGTAGTTCTCCCTGGTCCGCCAGCCCTTCACTGGGGGCCTGTCCTTTCCTCTGCCCACCGCGTTCTCTTCTAAATCTCCATCTCCAGCCCACACCTGCTCTTGCAGACACATCCTCCAGCTTCTGGAACGCATTGCCCTGAAGGCCAGTTTGCTCAGTCACCTCAGTGGTGATTGGGTGAGGCTTCCCGAAGCTAGGCTCATTGCAGAGACAGCCTGATTTAATTAGTGAAGACACCAAATTATAAAATACAGCAGAACCTCCGTAGTTCACTACCTCCCTACACTGAGAACCTTCTTAACATGACCTGAACTTCATAGACCGGACGAGCACCACTCGTGTCAGTACAGGAGACCCCGTTCCTTATGCTGACCGCCTCTGTATGTTGGCCAGTTTGTTACGGTCCCTTGGGTGCTCAACGTACAGAGGTTCTATCTTCCATGAATTTTGCATTGTTTGTCTCTAACCTGATTTTGTCTTTCCTTTAAAAGCAGTCAATTTATAGATGTTTTACCATATTTTTAAAGAATACTCTCGGGGGCTAAATATCTGCCCCCAAAACGTGTTCAAGTCCTAAGTCCTGGTGTCTGTAAATATGACTGTATTTGGAAACAGAGTCTTCGCAGATATTGGTGAGGAACTTTAGGGTGGACCTAAAACTGCTATTTCCAGTTTGCTATGGTGGGAAGGTGAGTGGATGGACCCTAAATCTGATGACTGGTGTCCTTGTAAGAGAAAAGACATAGGAAAACAGAGACACAGTTCCTTCTGAAGGTCGTGTGAAGACAGACCTGAAACTGGAGTTACATTGCCACAGCCAAGTGTGCCTGCCAGCCCCAGAGCTGGAAAAGGAGGCAGAGGGGTTCTCCCCTGGAGCCTCTGGGCGGTGGCCCTGCCTACACCTTGATTTCAGACTTCTCCACAACTGTAAGAAATATCTTTCTGTCGTTTTAAGCCATGCAGTTTATGATAATCTGTTACGGCAGTCCTAGAAAACTAGCACAGACATCTATCTTTTATTCTCCTTTTTTAAATTGCTCATATAATTACAGAGTGGAGGCCGAGCTTTCGTAACTACTAGAGTTATTGGTGAACTGTATGTTTGTTTGTACTTGGAAAACAAATGGTATTGGTAATGCGTAAGTGAGGTAACCATTTCTTCTCTCTCTCGTTCATGCTGTTGTGTGGCAGACTCATTTATCAAAGTGAAAGCAAAAATAAACAGGAGTCCTTCCTAATCCAAAGCCTGATTTATAAGACATAAATGAATGAAATAAAATGCTGCTGAAACACGGCACCATCCTTGCTATTTGTATAGAATGTGATTCTCCTGTTTGGCTAATGTGTTTCATCCTCAGCTAAAATCATCTGTTCCAAATTTACATTCTGTTTTCTGTGATTGAAAATGTTTGCCAGGCAGCATTCTGTTTGTTTTTCAGGGTGAGTTTAGCAGCTTTTCTGCAGGTAGATTTTTGTCGTCTGTTAGCCTAGGAGGAGCTTCTCAACCAATGCAGGGACAACCTTGGTGGTTCTGGGGCATTTGTTTTAGATCCATGGGGTTCTTGCTACTAGCATTCAATGGGGGTGCAATTTGTCCCACCCAAATGTCCATAAGCGCTGCTCAGAAAAATAGTGCTAAGGATTTCTAATTCGAATTTGTGACACGCCAAGATGGTGCTATTTGCCATGGCACGTGTGAAAAATAATCAAGTGTGATTTGATTGGCTTCCCTCTTGGTATCTGAGGCACCTGACGCTTGACTTCCTCACACTTCTCTCTCATTGTGTCTTGTGTGCTCACGTGTCTGTCTTCCCTCGGTCTCTGTTTACATCAAAGCACAGACCTCACCTTTTTGTCTTCCCAACACAGTGTCAGGAACACAATGGGTCCTCAATCAGTTTTGATAAGTGAAATAATGAAAGCTCCAAAAGTTTTGAAAATGTTTAGAAGAGTGAATTCTCTCTTTCGTTACAGAAATACTCTTTGTTATCCTGGGGTCAACGAAGGGATCCAGGTTTAGTCTTAGGGAAAAGGACACATGATTTGGCATCCTGGGCTAGGGTTCATGACAGGTGGCTGTTAACCATTATCTTACTACACCTTGCTTTCTTCACCTGGAAAATAGGATGAGTTAGGTTTTGGTCTGCTTTATTCTAAGGTCTCTTTCAGCTTCAAAACTTCTGCTTCTTTATTAAATAAACACAATAGTGCATCAAGCTAAATACCAGCAGCGCCCATTGCTCAGTGGGAAGGGCACCAGGCACATACACCAGGGCTGGCAGGTTCGAACCAGCCCAGGCCAGCTAAACAACAATGACAACTGCAACATCAACAACAAAATAGCCAGGCATGTGGCAGGCGCCTGTAGTCCCAGCTACTTGAGAGGCTGAGGCGAGAGACTTTGTTAAGGTTGCTGTGAGCTGTGATGCACAGCACTCTACCCATGGTGACATAGTGAGACTCTGTCTCAAAATAAATAAATAAATGAGTAAATGCCATAACCCTATTGCCCATGCCAAACAATTTCTAAATTCTCTACCGATCTTCTAAAAGCAGTTATTATCTTATTCAATGTTAGAATCTAGATTTGGCCAAACATCTGTTTGTAGAAGCTACATTTTATTTTATGCTTTTAATTTTAATTATCCAGGGTACATCATAGTTGTATCTCTTTATAGGGCATGTTGATGTTTTGATACAGGCAAACAAAGTGTATAAATCAAATCAGGGTGATCGGGGTTTCCATAACCCTCAGCATTTATTGATTCTTTGTATTAGAAGCACTCCAATTCTACTCTAAGTTATTTTAAATTACAGCCTTACTTACTGTTGATAGAAACTGCTTTTTAGAAAAACAAATGGACCCAGTAAGCTGTGTGGTTTCCATGGCAGCATGTTTTTCTCATCCTCCCTAGAGGAAGAAGGGGAGGATACAAAAGCTGTTCCGTGTAGTCACAGTCAATGGAGAATGAATATGGCTTAAAAGAGGCAAGTCGTGATGGGGAGTCACATTGTGATTTTATGTAAAAGCCGAGGACGTCCACCTTGCTAGAAGACCTGAGTTTGAACAAGCTGCCTTGTCGAAGAGACCCAAGTGGCAGGAAATAGGGAGCAGCCGCCAACCAACAGGCAGCAAGGAAGGCCCTCAGTCCACAACCCACAAGGAGCCAAATCTTGCCAACATCCTCGTGAGCTTGGAAGTGAGTCCTCCAGCTGAGCCTTACGATGACCACAGCCTCTTAGACACGCCCAGGTAGAGGAAACCAAGCCCTGCCTGGATTCCAGACTCACAGAAACTTGAGACAATGTGTGGTGTCTTAAGATGCTAAATTTGGGGGTAATTTGTTTCACAACAATAGACAACTAATATACTTGGAATCAAGAATTCACATGTAGTTTGTTACACCACGGAACCTAAACACCTCTCAAACTTACTTTATTACATAAAACTCTATCTGGTCAAATTTAACATCACCATTGATGCGACATAACATATCAACATTATATACCTCCTGATAACACTCGCTAAGGTGTCAGCATCACCTGGGTAATGTTCTTGCCAAAAACCGCTTAACTTTAATCTACACGTTTATGGGAAACAGATCAGATTGATGCACATTAACAATTTTACCACTGCCTTACTGTACAGAACTCTCCGAGCCTTGGTTTTTTATCCGGAAAATAAGAGGGCTCAACTGCTCAGTATTCTTCAAAGTATCGAGGTCATGGAAGGCAAAGAAAAATTAAGGATAGCTCAGAGGGAAGGAGACTCCGGGGACGTGACAACTAACTGCCATGTACAATCAGAAAAGGGACATTAGAGTCCCGTAGCACAGTGATTATGGCACCAGCCACATACACCGAGGCTGGCAGGTTCGAACCCGGCCCACACCAGCTAAACAACAATGACAACTGCAACCAAAAAATGGCCAGGAGTGGCTCGGCGCCTGTGGCTCAATGGGCTGAGGCGCCAGCCACGTACACCTGAGCTGGCGGGTTCGAATCCAGCCCGGGCCCGCCAAACAACAATGACGGCTGAAACCAAAAATAATGGCCGGGCGTTGTGGCAGGCGACTGTAGTCCCAGCGACTTGGGAGGCAGAGGCAGGAGACTTGCCTGAGCCCAGGAATTGGAGGTTGCTGTGAGCTGTGATGCCATGGCACTCTGTCCAGGGTGACAGCTTGAGGCTCTGTCTCAAAAAAAAAAAAAAATGGCCAGGAGTTATGGCGTGCACCTGTCGTCCCAGCTACTTGGGAGGTGGAGACAAGAGAATCGCTCAAACCCCAGAGTTTGAGGTTGCTGTGAGCTGTGATGCCATGACGTCATGGCACTCTACTGAGGGCAATAGCTTGAGACTCTGCCTCAAAAAAAAAAAAAAAGGAAAAGGGACATTAGAGAGGAAACTGGTAAAACTCAAATAAGATCTCTAGATTGGTCAATATCATGGTCTCAATGTTAATCTCCAATTTGGGGTAATTATACTAAAATATTAATGTAAGGGGAAGTTGAGGGTGAAGCATAAGCAAAAAGTCTCTCTATTGTTTTTGGCAACTTTCTAGTAAGTCAAAAGGTATTTCAAGGTTTCAAAAAATATTTAAAAATCTGATATTCTAAGATTGGGCTCCTGATGGCTTTTTGGTCTCACACCACAAGTTAATGGACGCAACACCTTTGATGTAGGTAAGAAAAGGGTGTCTCCTCAGTAGATTTTTATCAAGCCATATCAAAGGACAGCCTGCTTTTGAACAACAGGTGGAGTTTGCGTTTCTGCTCTATTGACTATTTTTATTTAAACTCCTATAAGACATTAGCTCAGTTTTAATTAATCCCTTCGAACTTTATAGAGTCAAGAGTCTACAGGTTTTAGTCTCTAGCCTTCAGATCATTAATAGTAGAAGGAATTGCTCATCTAAATAATTAGCAAAGGAAAAAATATGCACAACCAGTTCCCTTACATACAGCTCTTTGTCACATTTTTATATGTTTATGTGTTTTGACTATGACTTATATAGTCGGTTATCTGCAAATCTGTCCAGAACACACAGAGCATGCATTTCATATCATACATTTCATGATGATATTAGGAAAAAGTGATTATGTGTTATGTTGGTGGTAGAAACTATCATGGCCCTAATTATTTGTTGTAAGAACTAATATTTTATTCTTACGAGGTACCAGTCACTAAGCCGACCACTTTACAGGTTCTTTCTTTCATTCCTTCAATAGCACTATGAGTTGGGCACAGTAAGTCAGCAAACATACATTCACTAGTAATATCTGGCTTTGCAGAAAGAGCTGGGTGGGTTGCACTGGGTCGCAGGGAAGTTTTGCACAGAAGAAGTGAATGAGTCCTCATGGCCAAGTTCACAATTTGATGGATTCCTTTCCAGTTATATGCTTTAAATGAGTTTACTCTGTTAGGATTGGGGGAAGGAAGGAGGAAGGAAGAAGAAAGGAAAGAAAGAAAGAAACATTCAAATTATATAATGAATCTCAACGTTGTCATATAAATGGAACTTTTAGCTTGCTGTGTTTTAAATTAGAGAAGTTTCAAATTGGAGGAGAAAGACTCAGGAGGAACATAAACAACATTTTTTAAAATGTGAAGGGTTGTTTTGAGACAGGGGGATTAGAAAGGTTGTATGTGGCTGAGAAGAAAGATTGGGGACCCGTGTGGGGACGTTTAGAGTGACACACTTTAGCTCATTATTAGGAACTCTTTCTAACCAGGTAGCCCAATTAGGGGAGAGTCTGCCAGGGACTCCTGAGCTCCTGGTCCCTGGAGTGTTGCAGAAGAGTCTGGATGACCAACTCACAAACATAAAAGCAGGGGATTGGTACTTAAATTAAATGACCTTGAAAGGCCCTCCTGGCCAGGATGCTCTGGGAGAAATTCTGAGCTTCCCCTTTGCCACCGGATGAGACCCTTTATAGAGAGCGCAGTTTCCAACTCCTAACTCCCATGGCTTAAGGCTACTTGCAAGTCCAGCTCAGAGAAGCAACTAAATAAGATTCAGAGATAAGAGCCTGACTCAAAGTCTTTGACTTTGCTGTCAAAATCTCTCAGAGCTAAGAGAGACTTTTCTGAGATCTAGAATTTGTCAACTCTTCTTCCAGATGGTCCTGATCAGCCGTAGCCGTAAGTGTGAAGCGTGCCATAGAATGGGCGCAAGGCCGGCTGTGCAGTTCACCTGCCCCTGCCTGTTACCTGTTCACCTACTGTTCTCTAGACAAAGCCTGCAATTCTCCACATCGTCCCCACACCGTGGGAACCACCTCCTGTCCATTTTACTCCCCCCAAACCTCTCAGAACTTCCCAGTGCTCTCCATTTCCACTATTCCTGTCCTCACCAGCTTCTAATGGTCTCTCTCTCCCCTCTAGTTTATAGCAGGCATCCAACTACAGATGGCTCGCTTAAAAATGCAAATCTCTACTGCTTAAAAATGCTTACATAGGCTTGAGGATAAAATCCGAGTCCTAGCGAGGGAACTGCTGGTCCTGCCCATGCACCCTGCTGGCTCAGAACTCCGAGTCTTCTTTACACACACCGTGTTCCCTTCCTGCAGGGCCCTTCCTTTTCCCCAGCACTTGTGTTACTGTCACTATTCAGGACTTCCTCTCTCCTCTCTGTGAAGCCTTCCCCAGCCAACCCAGCCCCCAGCTTGGAGGAGGAACCCCCCAGCCCGTCCCCCTTCCCCAGCCAGACCCCAAGCTCTCAATACCACCTGTGTCTCATCCCATCACACATCTCAGCCCCCAACCCAGGGGAGCAGCCTCCCCCCACTCCTCAGGCTCTCAACACATCTCAGCCCCAGCGTCGTCGCTGTCATTTTACTTTGTCTACTTCTCCCATTAGACCATCAGCCTCTTAACAAGGCAGTAGCCATTTCTAACTTGCCTTTGTATCTGCTGTGCTTCACCCACTGCCAGGTACACAGTAACAATAGCAGCAGCAAGAATGACAGTCACAACAGGAATTGAGCAGTTCCTACACGTCAGAAACTATGCTCTCTAGGCGGGGCTCATGCCTATAAATCCCAGAACTTTGGGAGGTCAGGTAGGAGGATTATTTGAAGCCAGGAGTTCAATATCAGCCTGGGCAATACAGCGAGATGCTCCCATCTTCACAAAAGGATAAAAACATTAGTCAAGTGTGGTGGTGAGCACCTGCACTCCCAGCAACTTAGGAGGCTGAGGCAGGAGGATCACTTGAGCCCAGGAGTTTGAGGCTGCAATGAGTCATGATCACACCACTGTACTCCAGCATGGGGACAGAGAGAGACACTGGCTCAAATAA
Organism: Arctocebus calabarensis; assembly: GCA_963573935.1. NCBI lineage: Eukaryota > Metazoa > Chordata > Mammalia > Primates > Lorisidae > Arctocebus > Arctocebus calabarensis. Next base: position 12,300 of record CAUYON010093079.1, read on the forward strand.
ATAAACTAACTAAACAAATAAATAGAAACTGTGCTCTCTGCTTCACAAGTATTGCCTCCTTTAATAAGAACCTTATAAATGCTCATTGAAATAATAACATTTAAACATGTTCCAGAAGTGTGCTCAACATCACAAGAAACACTAAGGAGCATGTTCATTAAAGGAGTGGGAAATAAAACCAAGTGACAATAACAGTGCACGATTTTTCAAGGCAAAACTACCACCAAGAGAAGGACATCATTCAAATTACTTCTAATTTATTAAAGGAAGAGTTTTTTGGGTTTTTTGAGACAGAGTCTCACTCTGTCACCCCTGGCAGAGTGTCATGGCATCACAGCTCACAGCAACCTCAAACTCTTGGACTTAAGTGATTCTCTTGCCTCAGCCTCCTGAGTAGTTGGGACTACAGGCACCTGCAACAATGCCTGGCTATTTTTTGAGAGACAGGATCTCGCTCTGACTCACACTGGTCTCAAACTTGTGAGCTTAGGCAATCTGCCTGCCTCATCCTCCCAAGTGCTGGGATCACAAGATTGAGCCACTGCACCTGGCCTGGAAGAGTTGTTCTTATTATCTAAAAATAAAAATATACCAATAGGAATTCTAACTATTATGGAACTATTATTCTAACTATTATTAGAATTAATTATTTTAACTAAGTATTGAGAAACCAGAAGAAAGGGATACAAGCCACTCAGTGAAGCCAAAACATTATGCATAATATGGGTTTGTTCACCAAAACATTGACTAAGAATGGATGTTTCCACTTTGTCTTAAGATCCATTTTAATCCATCAAGTCCACAAATCTATGAAACATTTACAGTATAACACACCAATGAATATTATACTTCCCTATACAAGGTCTGATAATTAAGTTCACAAAGTCACCCAGAAAAGCACTCATCGCTGAATATCACTATGGTGATATTCCATATGGTATCTGTTCCTGTGAGGTACTGCCTTTGGGAAACTATGCTGAATACCACTATTCACTCATTGCTGAATATCACTATGGTATCTGTTCCTGTGAGGTACTCCCCTTGGGAAACTATGCACTGATGCCAGTACCTAGTCCACCCTTCAAAGCAATTTTGGAACTCTTTTTCTGGAATGACCATCAAAGCCGACATCTTATGGCACACAAAAACACCCGTCAATAATAATGAACACCACTTAGCAAGACACTGCCACATGTCAACATGCACACAGCTGTGAGACCCTGTTATACCAAGGTAAAGAAACCTTACCAAGTTGTTTGTATGGTGCTACCAAGGTAAGCGCAAGGTGGCAAGTTCTTGAACTTCATTATCAGAACTCGTAGGACAACTCTAATGGTCATTCCAGAAAAAGAGTTTCAAAATTGCTTTAAAGAGTGGACTAGATGCTGGCATCAGTGTATAGATTCCCAGGGGAGTATTTTGAAGGTCACCATAGTGATATTCAGCAATGAGGTATGTAGCACTTTTTCTAGGATGAGTTTGTGAACTTCATTGTCAGACCTCATATATATACCTACCAACACAATTATCTATGTGTATATATATATGTGAAAATAAGCAGAAGCTGAAAAACAATAACATTTCACATTTAGAACCACAAAGCTAAGCTAAATGTGGATGATTATAACAAGGCAGGCTTTGTGCAGGTTACAAGATTTAAAAAGGGAATTGTGGAACACTGAATATACAAAGGATAGGAAGATGGGCTTTTCAGACAAAGGAAATATTAAACAGCATGAACAAAAGCTTGGATGAAGCCAAAGGCAAGTTCAGAGAACACACTGCTCAAGTTAAATTCTTTACCCATGTCTTTAAAAACCACAAAGAGCTGATTTTCTCATTTCTTCTGATTCATGTCTGTGCTTTTGTGTCACTGGTGATGTTAGGTGAAAGGCTGTGTCTTTCTGATGTGTGTTCATATTTCCCAGGATTATAGCAAGATCAGATGAACACAGTGATGTCTCCTCCTTACCTCCTTTGAGCTGCTAACAGGCTGCTTCTCATTCACATTCCAACCTAATGGCTAGTGGATTTTTGTACTGGTCCTGCCTGGGCACATAAATCACTCTCTCCATTAAAAGTGCTTTGTATAACACCAAAATTCATCATGTTGAAAGGTAACTATGGTCTGTTATACTTTTACTGGTGTCTATGGAATACTCCTGAGCTTAAATTTGAGCACACCAAGCCACTTCCTCTTATGCTCTCTCCTACAAAAACAGATACCTATCTCTCCTCCTGATTCAAATTTTAAGAGTCTGCACTGGGAAATGCAGCAGCACAGCACTGGGGCTGGGACCACAGGCTGGGCATCTGGGGCCACAGATGGGAAGCAAAAGCCACCAGCTTTTTGCTCTGAAGAGAAGCCAAATGGAATGTGGGAAGATCAGCATAGGATGCAATGTGTATTGTCCAGAAATAACATATGAAATGATGGGTAGCTGTTGTTAAGAATTTGCTGTACCTCTGAGATTGTTGGGGGATGTGCTGTTATAGGGAGACAAAACCAAAGGCAAAAGCCAAGACCTGACAGTAGGCCCACAGACTGAGACAAGGCAGGGCCTAGAGACTAAACTCAGCCCTCAGGGAGGCAGCTGGAGAATCAAGTAAGATGTTTTTTTTAGAAAAAAATGTGTTGGTGAGACTCCTCACAAAATGAATAACACCTACTCAGTCCATTTGCATTGACAGGTGGGAACTGGGGAGGCCAACACTTCTGAAGGAGAAATACGGGTGCTGCCTCCTCCAACGTTTCTCACTGGCTTTTATTGAAATCTCAAGCATGAGAAAATACGGTATAGTGGAAAGCTTCAAAGAGAAAGTAAAGGTTAAAAAACAGGTAGTTTTTCTTCACTTGCGTGATAGAGCGTCTAACACACACTGTTTACTGCTAATATATGACTTAGGGCTAGGACAGTGTTCTGTGTCTAGTGAGTATTGTTTTTAGTCCTCAGCGCCAGCAGTGATGCTTGGATTTTTCCGAGATCACTCTGTCCCTGTGTGCTTGGCACTTTTAACCCTATGCTCTCTCCTACAAAAACAGATACCTGTCTCTCCTCCTGATTCAGATTTTAAGAGTCTGTGATGGGAGATGCAGCAGCATAGCCCTGGGGCTGGAACCACAGGCTGGGCATCTGGGGCCAGAGATGGGAAGCAAAAGCCACCAGCTCTTTGCTCTGAGGATAAGCCAAATGGAATGTGGGAAGACCAGCACAGGATGCAATGACATAGCAACAGTCTGAGGCTTGCCTATCAGACAGAGAAGAGGTGGCAAAATATGAACTTTGTTACCAATTTTTGGTGCAAAAGAAAAACCACCAAAACAGGAGGTATAGAAGGGGCTCACTTCATTTGAATTCAAACAGACTTTGTGAACCTCGTACTCCTTTTCTCTTCCTGGCCTCAAACACTGGACTGACCCCTCAAGAGCCTGAGGGAGGTGAGGAAAGCGAGCAGCAATTCCCTGGAGGCTGCTTAGTCCCTGAGTTCCCTGGAGGCCCAGAGTCCATGGCAGTGTCAGGAGAGGCCACACTTAGGAGCAAAGGAGACATAGACGCTGACCAGGCAAGGCAGGGAGCACACCAAGCAAAGGGGCATAGACAAAGGTGGGGAAGTGATACCAAAGGCAGGGAGGAGTTTATAGGATATAACACACAGAGTTGGATTTTAGGAAGATTTATCTGCTAGTGTGGAAAAAGTTGAGTGGGTTTGTTAGGGACTGAATCTTTGTGCCTCCCTCACCCGTATTCATATGTTGAAACCCTAAACCCCAGTGTGATGGTACTAGGAGGTGGGGCCTTTGGAAGATGATGAGGTCATGGGGGGAGCCCTATGAATGGGATTAGTGCCCTCATCAAAGGGACCTCAGAGAACTCTCTAGCTCTCTCTTCACCACGTGAGGACACAGTGAGAAGTTGTCCATCTAGGAACCAAGAGGAATGGTCCCACCAGAACCTGACGTTACTGGTGCCCTGAACTCAGACTTCCAGGCTCCAGAACTATGAGAAATAAATGTCTGTGGTGTTTAAATCTCATGGTCTTTGGTACTCTGATGTAGCAGCCCAACGGACCACGGCAGGGCTCAAGGGGATACAGAAGGTACAAAATCAGCCAGGAGACTGTTGCAGTTATCCAAGTACTAAATAAGCAAGGTTCTAAACTAAACTGGTAACAGTGGGGTCTGAAGAGGATGAAATAGATTCAGACAGTAATAAGGAGGTACAAAAGAAGCAACAGAATTTGGCAGCCAATTGGATGGGGACTGCAAGGGACAGGGTAATAAAAGTAAACTGCATGGTTAAGGCTTAGCTAACTGGGTAGTTGACTATGTAGCTCATAAAGCCACATATCAAACACCGAATCAGTACTGGTCAGGAGGTGAACTGCTCTGTGTATTCTGAGCATGATGGGCTTTGCCACAAGGAAGTAGAGGCTTACAAAACCTCGCAAAGACTAAGAGTGGTTCGCAGAAGCTCTTCAGCTGCCACGCAGGAGAGAAGCTACTTCAAATCTCAAGAGCTTCCAGAAATCTGGGAACTCAGCCTGCAGGCCCGATATAAGTAATTTCTAAGAAGCCACTGGTGGCTGTCAAGGTGCTCTGCCTGGGAAGCTATGCACCACTGCCAGCACCTAGTCCACCCTTCAGAGCAATTTCTGAACTTTTTTCTGGAATGGCTATCAGAGCTTTTATCATATAAGGACCAGCAATTAAGTTTGCGAACGTGCCACTGTGCCCTTATGTTGACAGCACTACACAAGCAACTTGGTAAGGTTTTATCACTTTGGTATATCAGTGACTCACAGCTGTGTTCTTGTCAACAACAGGCAGTGGTGTCTTCTGAGTTGTGTTCATTATTGTTGTGGTGGTTTTGGGGGGTTTTTCTGGCCGGGGCAGGGTTTGAATCTGCCACCTCTGGTATACGGGGCTGGTGCCCTGCTCCATGAGCCAGAGGCACCGCTCAGTTGTTGTTGTGTGCTTTTTGTTTTTGTTTTTGTGGGGTTTTTTTTGTGACAGAGACTCAAGTTGTCACCCTGGTAGAGTACCATGGCATCATAGCTCACAGCAACCTCAAACTCTTGGGCTCAAGCGATTCTCCTGCCTCCGCCTCCCAAGTAGCTGGGACTACAGGCACCTGCCCCAACGCCTGGCCATTTTTTGGTTGCAGCCGTCATTGTTGTTTGATGGGCCCGGGCTGGATTCAAACCCAGCAGCTCAGGTGTACGTGGCTGGCGCCTTAGCCCATTAAGCCACAGGCGCCGAGCCATGTTGTGTGTTTTTGTGTGCTGTATGGCTCTGATTGTCATGCCAGGAGGTGGATAGGAGCTAAAATCCAACCTTATTCAGCTTTCCTAGCTACACATCTGTGGGGACCCATTTGCTGAAGGTATCCTTTCTCTAACTTGTACAAAGATCCCATTTCTAACTTGCACAAAGGGCTAGGGGTTGCCTTGATTCACATCCCAAACATGGGGGCTCTTGATGATTTCAGGGATGTCTAAGCAAATGCAACAGTCTAAAAATCAACCAGGAAGTAGAGAAACCAAGAAAGAGCCTGAGCCTTGAGGCAGGTCCATTAATCTAGGGTGGAATGACTGAAGCAGTTAATATGCAGGGAGAACAGAAGCTCTAAATATGTATTGCATTCTGAGAAGGTAATTAAGGACATCTAATGGAATCTTTAAGTGGTCCCTATCTGACTTTAAGATGTCTCTCAGAGGTCAAGAAGGGTCAAACAGGGCCTCAAAACACAAATCTTGCTATTTAACATTCCCGATAATCTCAACATTAACCCCTCCGTAGCTTCCAGATATTGTACCATTTGCTGCAAAATTAAAATTAGAATCAATACAATGAATACTCAGTATGCAAAACAATTCAAGGCTCTATTTCAGCATGAAGTTTCATTTAAGCTGTGGGAATAAAAAGAAAAGACAACCCTTTGTTCTCTTTATTCCACTATCCTGCAAATGGCCTCTTAGCCAAAATAGCTCCTCTAATCTTTAACTTTTAATTAGCTGCCCACAATTCATAAAATATCAGGAATTAAAATGCTGATACCTCATTCTCCTGAGAAATGGCACACAATTAACCTCTTTTTTCTGGTCAAAGACAGAAATTGAGAAAGGGTAATGACAAAATTAATCTATGCTGGTCGCAAGGCCTGCCAGAGGGCTGGAAACCAGCGTCCCACCCCACGCCAAAGGGGAAAGCAATCTTTAGCATGTGGAGAAACCACAGATTAGTTGTGCCTTTTGTATTCATGACAAGTTACATCACAAAAATATTGGGCCCCTAATATCTTAGAAACATGTTAAAGGCCCAGAATTAATCAACCCAACCTGCCTTCCTTTTCTCTCTAAAAAGAAGTGTATACATAGACTTCAAACAGTGTCCAAAGCTCTGGTTTCTAGTAAGGAGAATAAAGAAAGAAAAATCTAAGAAACCACATCTTCTGGCATGATCTCCAGCTCAAAACATAAACCTGGCTGTAACATCAGATGGAGTTGCTGGCACCAAGTTTATGCCTTGCTGTCATAATTGTTCCCTCCATGGACCAGTCTCTGCTCTTTCTAATGGTAAATTACAGTGCAAATACTTAAAGTAGAATTAGCCACATCCACTTCAACTTAGTGGAAAGCGCGCGGGACAGAATAGAGCCAAGTACATAGAAGGTAAAGATGTCTCAGTGTGGGCTCCCGGTGAAGATGCAGGTGGCCTGGGTGATGGTCAGAAGCGAAGTTGTAGAGTTCATCTATACACGCTTGGTGACTCACTAGCTGTGTTGTCTAGGATAATTCGCTTAACCTCTCTGAGCTTCTGCTTTGTGTCTGTAAAATAGGGGCAAAAACCTGCGCTGTAAGGATAAAATGGAGAATACTCATAACGTGCTTCGCTCAGTGCCTGACCCTTCACGAGTGCTTGTTAGGTGAGCTGCCATTTATTAGATTATTGTTGGTATAGTAAGGACACTTTAGTAACTCCAATTGCCACCTTTTCTTGTTGTTGAAAGGTGTCAGTGGTGGCATCCAGAGGCGAGGCCGTAGCATGTTCAAGCCTGGTTTATTGAAAGGCGAGGCCATCTGCCTAGACAGTGCAAAGGTGGTGTCTGCACCTGGGGGCAGATAGAGAACCCTTTTATCTGGGGCCGTTGGGGGGGGCAAATTTCAAGGCTTGGGGAGAGTGGAGATTAGCGTCTTTTGGCAGAACTCTGGGAGGTGGAGCTGGCCAGATTCTTTGTGTCTTTGTCTCAGGAGGACGGTGGTGGGGGTCGTGGAGTTTAGGTGTGGCTATGTTAGGACCCCCTCCCCCAACAGTTGGGAATAGTTTCATTAACATGTAATTCATATACCATAAGATTTACTCATTTTAAGTATTCAGTTCCTTGCTTTCTAGTATATTCACAGAGTTGTACAACCATCACCACAATTTTAGAACATGTGCATTACTGGAAAAAAAAAAAAAAAACCCTATGCCTGTTAGGAAACATTTCCAGTCCCTCCCTGCCTCCCAGCTATAAACTTTCTGTCTCTGTAGATCGACCTATTCTGGACTTTTCGTGGCACTGGAGCCATATAACGTGGGGCTTCTGTCAATGAGCACAATGTTTTCAAGTTCCTCCACCGCGTAGCCGGGCCAGCCTTGCTCCCTTCCACAGCTGCAGAATATTCTATTCTAGCAATATATTACATTTTGCTTTGTCTCTGCTATTACTTTTTAATGGAATAATTATAAATTCTGTAGAATAATTTCTAAACTATGAAAGAACTCTAACACATAGTATCAACGTTCAGCTATACAGGGCTGCTTTCTCGTCTACAAGTGTGCTGACGTGTGCAATTTGAAGGTGACACTAAATTCTGGACACATGTACTGTCCGTTGGCTTATGACACATGGAGTGTGATTTTCTACTCCCACTTTGTCAGAACTGTAGAGCATTCTGCTCCTGGGTCTCAGCTATGAGTCTCTCAGGGCAGGAGCCAGATCAGCACCCACTCTGTGCCCCCCCTACCCCCCGGTCAGTCACCACATTTACTGAGCATGAATAGGCCACTGTGGACTGCCCAGGACCTGCGGATGAAGAACGCACATGGTAAGGAAGGAGGAGCTTGACTGCTGGAAGTAGCGTTAATAACATGGAGAAATAAGATAGAAATGGTGCCTGTCGCTCCACCCAGCCCAGCGGAAAGCGGCTCTGCCAGGAGCTGTCGGAGCTGTCTTCACACAGGCCTGTCAGCCCAGGGTGCTCCAAGAGTCCCCAGCAGCTCTCCTGTGCAGAACACAGCAACCCGCAGCCCCCCCAACAAGGCGCTAATGCCCCCGGGGCAGTGCCCATGACTGGCAGGGAGCACGAGGCAGAACAGCAGGAGAGGGAAGCTGGAAGACCAGGCGTCCAATTGTGGTGCTAGCAATATGCGATTTGTTTGTGCAAACACATGAAACACTCCCAGACAGGTGCAAGGGGACTCCTTCTGGTTGCAGAGTTCCTTAGTAAACAGTTCTGGAAAAAGCCAGAAAACTCTGAGTTATTACCAAAGCTGTGCTCCCCATCTAGACCTTCTACAGACAAGTGTGTATATATATATTTTTTTATTTTATATATATATATATATATATATTTTTTTTTTTTTTTCCCCCAGTGGCATTGACCAGCCTAGATCCCCTCTTGGATGGAAAATTCCTCCTGCTACCCCACGGAGGCTCTATGGACAACCAAAGTCAGTCCCACTCCTCACTGGGCATCTGAAGGAGGTGTGAGCAGTCTCACCCCCAACACCACAGAGAAGTTTGGCTGAGCTTCCAAAATGTTCGCAAGAACCAGCTCAGAAGCCAGTAAACGACACAGGAAGTTTTTAGAGCTAAAAATGGAGCCCTTTATTTAAGGCCAATGGCCAAAGGGATGTGCTCAGAAATGTGGCAGTGACTGGGAGTTGATGATAATACAGTGTAGGACACGAGTTGACAGGTCCAGCCTTCAAGTATGTTGTGTGCTAAAAGGCCTGGACCTGATGATTTAACATGGACACTGGACAGAACAATGTCTGGGAGAGACCAGGACCAGTGACGTCTCCAGCAGCTGCTCTTCAAAGGGGACCTCCCAAGCACACCTGCTGCAGACCAACATCAGTGTAAGCGAGGAATCTTAAAAGAATAATTGAACTAGTAATTGGTGGATTAAGTAAAATGTTTCCACTATTCAGACATGTTTCTATTTGTGTTAGATGGTTGGGTTTCTTTACATCTCTCTAAACACAAAAACTTTACTTAGTTCTTAATCTCTTAGTTACATCTGAAAGGTTTTCTAAACCCTGTTTATTTAGAAATTTCTTTAAACCTACTTTTAAAAATAGTAGAACATTTAAGAAACTCCAAAGATAGGGAGAATGCTATTGTTGTTATGAAGACTTTTTTTATGTCAACCACATAAAATGTGACTTGATTTTGGTTCATAGGTTTATTACCTAAATTAACCTGGGTTAGTGCCCTGGCAGAACAAGGGCTCCCAAATGTCTCAACTTGTCTCTGTTAGAGTAAGTTTCAATCCCATGATTTTTTTTTTGGAGCATTAACAAAGAGTTCTATCTGCCTGCTCTCCTGTGCTACTACTATATCAAAGAAGGCATACAGCCTTTTTACTCCCTCCATTTTTGGTAATTATGCAAGTAACAAAACACTTTTTAAATACAAACAAAGCACCCAAAACATCCATATTCTCAAATCAACCACACAACCTTTTTAGTCCTTCTGAAAGAACTGCTTATTGTCAAATGAACAGATGTTACCAAGCACTCCTAAGATGTTTCTGGCATGGGTCTGGGTGATATAAGACATAGAAAAGGAATGGGAGGTTGAGTGTAGGCTTTCAGAAGAGTGGATTCTGGTGTTAGGATATAGAAGACAAATGAGCAAGGCTGAAGATCATGCCATGGGTGTGAGGCACCCGTGGGAGGATGAGAAAGGAGGAGATGTATTATTATTCATTCATTCAGCGAGAGTACATTGAGCACTTACTTTGCTAAGAAGAACATGTTCCAACTCCATCCATGTAAACACAAAAGAGATAAAGTCTCCATCTTTCTTTAAGGCTGCATAGTATTCCATGGTATACATGTACCACAACCAAATGTCCTTATCCTTTTTTATCTTATCTTCAAAAGAAGTTAGCAGCTAAGTGCTTGAATCAGCAAAGTATTTTCAGGCTTTTGAGATTTTTGTCCTCTCTTGTTTATTTATTTACTTATTTTAATCAACACATAACAATTGCACATACTTATGGATACAATGGGATGTTTACATTATGTCAAGACTGAATTAGGGTAATTAGCATATCTATTACCTCATACATTTATTGTTTCTTTTCTTTTTCTTTTTCTTTTTTTTTTTTGAGACAGAGCCTCAAGCTGTCACCCTGGATAGAGTGCCGTCCTGGCATCCACAGCTCACAGCAACCTCCAATTCCTGGGCTCAAGCGAGTCTCCTGCCTCTGCCTCCCAAGTAGCTGGGACTACAGGCGCCACCACAATGCCTGGCCATTTTTTGGTTGCAGCCGTCATTGTTGTTTGGTGGGCCTGGGCTGAATTCAAACCTGCCAGCTCAGGTGTACGTGGAATTATAGGAATTATAAAGGAATTATAGGATCGAATGGCAGATCTATTTTTAGATCTCTAAGTATTCTCCAAACATCCTTTCAAAAGGAATATATTAGTTTGCATTCCCACCAGCAATGTAGAAGTGTTCCCTTTTCTTTGCATCCATGCCAGCATCTCTGGTTTTGGGATTTTGTTATGTGGGATAATCTTACTGGAGTTAGATGATATCTCAAGGTAGTTTTGATTTGCATTTCTCTGATGATTAAGGATGATGAGCATTTTTTCATGTGCTTGTAGGCCGTGTGCCTGTCTTCCTTAGAGAAGTTTCTCTTCAAGTCCTTTTC
>CAUYON010093083.1:0-22047 GCA_963573935.1 Arctocebus calabarensis
TTTCTTTCTTTCTTTCTTTCTTTCTTTCTTTCTTTCTTTCTTTCTTTCTTTCTTTCTTTCCTTCCTTCCTTCCTTCCTTCCTTCCTTCCTTCCTTCCTTCCTTCCTTCCTTCCTTCCTTCCTTCCTTCCTTCCTTCCTTCCATTTTTATTAAATCATAGCTGTGTACATTAATGCAATCTTGGGGTACAATGTCCTGGTTTTATATACAATTTGAAATGTTTTCATCAAACTGGTAAACATAGCCTTCACGACATTTTCTTAGTTATTGTGTTAAGACATTTGTATTCTGCACCTAGTAAATTTCACGTGTACCCTTGTAAGATGCACCATAGGTGTGGTCCCACCAATTATTCTCCCTCCACCTATCCTCCTCCCTCTCCTTCCCTCCCTCTCCTCTTTCCTCTTCTTCTTGAGCTATAATTGGGTTACAGCTTTCATAAGATAGCTATAAATTGGTTTTATAGTAAGACTGAGTACATTGGATACTTTTTCTTCCATTCTTGAGATACTTTGCTAAGAAGAATATGTTCTAGCTCCATCCATGTAAACATGTAAGAGGTAAATTTTTCTTTAAGGCTGCATAATATTCCATGGTGTACATGTACCACAATTTATTGATCCATTCATGGGTCGATGGACCCTTGGGCTTCTTCCATGACTTAGCAATTATGAATTGGGCTGCAATAAAAATTATGGTACATATATCTTTATTAAAATGTGATTTTTGGTCTTCTGGGTATATACCTAGTGAGGAATTGTAGGATCGAATGGCAAGTCTAGTTTCAGATCGCTAAGTGTTCTCCAAATATCTTTCCAAAAGGAATGTATTAGTTTGCATTTCTACCAGCAGTGTAGAAGTGTTCCCTTTTCTCCACATCCACACCAACATCTCTGGTTTTGGGATTTTTGTGATGTGGGCTAATCTTATTGGAGTTAGGTGATATTTCAAAGTAGTTTTGATTTGCATTTCTCTCATGATTAAGGATGATGAGTATTTTTCATGTGCCTGTAGGCCATGCGCCTGTCTTCTTCAGAGAAGTTTCTCTTCAAATCCCTTGCCCACCCTGAGATAGGATCACTTGTTCTTTTCTTGCTAATACGTTTGATTTCTCTGTGGATTCTGGTTATTGAACCTTTGCCAGAGACATAACCAGTAAATATCTTCTCCCATTTTGAGGGCTGTCTGCTTGCTTTACTTACTGTATTCTTGGCTGTGCAGAAGCTTTTCAGTTTGATCAGGTCCCAGTAATGTATTTTTGGTGTTGCTTCAATTCCCCGGGGGGTCCTCCTCATAAAATATTTGCCCAGGCTGATTTCTTCAAGTGTTTTCCCTGCACTTAAATTTAAATCTTTAATCCAGTGAGAGTCTATCTTAGTTAATGGGGAAAGGTGTGGGTCCAGTTTCAGTCTTCTACAGGTCGCCAGCCAGTTCACCCAGCACCATTTCTTAAATAGGGAATCTTTTCCCCCTTGGAATGGTTTTAATTGGCTTGTCAAAGATCAAGTAATGGTAAGTAGCAGGGTTCATCTCTTGATTCTCTATTCTGTTCCATACATCTACCTCTCTGTTTTTGTGCCAGGACTATGCTATTTTGATCAGTATCAATTGATAGTAAAGTCTGAGTTCTGGTAGTGTGATTCCTCCTGCTTTGTTTTTATTTCTGAGTAATGTCCTAGCTATTCAAGGTTTTCTTCTGATTCCGTATAAAATGAAGTATTATTTTTTTGAGATCTTTAAAGTATGACAATGGAGCTTTAGTAGGGATTGCATTAAAATTGTATATTGCTTTGGGCAGTATGGACACTTTAACAATGTTGATTCTTCCCAGCCATGAGCATGGTATGTTTTTCCATTTGTTAAAATCTTTAGCTATTTCTTTTCTTAGAGTTTCATAGTTCTCTTTGAACTATGAAAGAGATCTTTCACATCTTTTGTTAGGTAAACTCCTAAATATTTCATCTTCTTTGGCACTACTGTGAACGAAATAGAGTCCTTGACTGTTTTTTCAACATGAGTATTGTTGGTGTATATAAAGGCTACAGATTTATGAGTATTGATTTTGTAACCTGAGACACTGCTGTATTCCTTGATCAATTTTAAGAGTTTTGTAGTAGAATACCTGGTGTTTTTGAGATACACAATCATATCATCCATGAAGAGTGAAAGTTTGCTCTCTTCTGACCCTGTGTGGATACACTTGATTGTCTTTTCTTCCCTGATTGCAATGGTTAAAACTTCCATTACAATGTCAAAGAGCAGTGGAGACAATGGGCAGCCTTGCCTGGTTCCTGATCTGAGTGGAAATGATTTCAATTTAACTCTGTTCAATATGATATTGGCTGTGGGTTTGCTGTAGATAGCCTCTATCAGTTTAAGAAATGTCCCTTCTAAGGGGTACCTGCAGTTCAAAGGAGTAGGGCGCTCACCCTCACCCGGAGGTGGAAGGTTCAAATTCAGTCCTGGCCAAAAACTCCAAAAAAAAAAAAAAAATGTTCCTTCTATATTAGTTTTCTTAAGTGTTCTGATCATGAATGGATGCTGGATATTATCAAAAGCTTTTTCTGCATCAATTAAGAGAATCATATGGTCTTTTTTTTTTTTTTGCAGTTTTTGGCTGGGGCTGGGATTGAACCCGCCACTTCTGGCATATGGGACTGGTGTCCTACTACTTTGAGTCACACATGCTGCCCTGGTCTTTGTTTTGTAATTTGTTTATGTGATGAATTATATTTATAGATTTACATATATTGAACCAGCCTTGAGACCCTGGGATAAAACCCACTTGGTCATGGTGTATAATTTGTTTGATGTGTTGCTGGATTCTGTTTGTTAGGATCTTGTTGAATATTTTTGCATCAACATTCATTAGTGATATTGGTCTATAATTTTCTTTTCTTGTTGGGTCTTTTCCTTGTTTGGGGATCAAGGTGATGTTTGCTTCATAGAATGTGTTGGGTAGTATTCCTTCTTTTTCTATATTTTGGAAAAGGTTGAGTAACATAGGTACTAATCCCTCTTTAAAATTTTGGTAGAATTCTGATGTGAAGCCATCTTGTTCCGGGCTTTTCTTTTTAGGGAGATTTTGTACAGTTGATGCAATTTCAGAACTTGATATAGGCCTGTTCAACATTTCCACTTGATTCTAGCTAAGTCTTGGAAGGTGGCATGCTTCCAAGTATTGGTCAGTTTCCTTCAAATTTTCATATTTCTGAGAATACAATTTTTTGTAATATTCATTAAGGTGTTTTGAAATTCTGAGGAGTCTGTTGTTATTGCATCATTACCATTTCTGATTGATGAAATTAGAGATTTTACTCTTATTTTCCTGGTTAGGTTAGCCAAAGGTTTATCTATTTTATTGACCTATTCAAAAACCCAATTTTTTGATTTATTGATCTATAATATAATTCTTTTGTTTTCTGCTCTAATTTTGGTTATTTCTTTTCTTCTTCTGGGTTTGGGATTGGAATGTTCTCCCTTTTCTAGTTGCTTGAGATGTCTCATTAAGTTGTTAACGGCCTCTTTTTCCGTTCTCTTGAGGAAGGCTTGCAGTGCTATAAATTTCCCTCTTAGAACTGCCTTTGCAGTATCCCAGAGGTTCTGATAGTTCATGTCTTCATTGTCGTTTTGTTCCAAAAATTTGATAATTTCCTTCTTAATCTTGTCTGTGACCCATCTATCATTCACCATAAGGTGATTTAGCTTCCATGTTTTTGTATGAGTATGCAGATTCCTATTGTTACTGAGTTCATCTTTTATTCCATGGTGGTCCGAGAAGATGCAAGAAATAATCTCTATTCTTTTCAGTTTGCTGAGGTTAGACTTGTGACCTAAGATGTGATCAATTTTGGAGTATGTTCCATGGGCTGACGAGAAGAATGTGTATTCTGTTTTGTTAGGATGAACTGTTCTGTAGATGTCTGTTAAATCTACATGTTGAATGGTTAAGTTTAAATCTAAAATTTCTTTGCTTAGATTCTTCTTGGAGGATCTAGCCAACACTGCCAAAGGAGTGTTAAAATCTCCAACTATTATGGTGTTGGAGGAAAGCATGTTGCTCATGTCTGTTAGAGTCTTTCTTATAAATTGAGGTGCATTCTGGTTGGGTGCATAAATATTAATAATTGAAATTTCATCATATTGCGTATTACCCTTAACAAATATGAAGTGTCCATCCTTATCCTTCCTTGCTTTTGTTGGTTTAAAGCCTATTTTATCTGTGAATAAAATGGCAACACCGGTTTTTTTCTGATTTGCATTGCCAGAAATATAGATGACCATCCCTTCACCCTGAGTCTATAGGGTGAGTCTAATCTCATCTTTTAAGATAAGATGAGATTCTTGTATGCAGCAAATATCTGGCCTGAGTTTTTGTATCCAGTCAGCCACCTTGTGCCTCTTTAGAGGACAATTTAAGCCATTCACATTAATTGAAAATAGTGATAAGCCTAGTAGAATTTGTGGTATCGAGTTTTTCAAAAGTCTAGTGGACATTTTTAATCCTTTCATCACTGTGTAAGTTGGAATTTGATCAAAAGTTTCTGAGTGAGTTTACTTTTGTGGTGGAGGATTACACTGGTCATTATGGAGGATAGGTCTGAGAATATCCTGGCGTGCTGGTTTATTTATGGCAAATTTCTTCAACATGTGAATGTCATTAATGTATTTAATTTGTTCATCATAAATGAAACTCAGTTTAGCTAGATACAGAATTGTTAGTTGCAAGTTATTTTGTTTTAGGAGATTAAAAGTCCATGATCACCCTCTTCTAGCCTGAAAGGTTTCAGCAGAGAAATCTGCAGTTATTCTAGTATTCTTCCC
Organism: Arctocebus calabarensis; assembly: GCA_963573935.1. NCBI lineage: Eukaryota > Metazoa > Chordata > Mammalia > Primates > Lorisidae > Arctocebus > Arctocebus calabarensis. The sequence continues at coordinate 4,824 of CAUYON010093083.1, forward strand.
TTTGTAGGTTGTGGTTTTCTTACATCTGGCTGCTTTCAGAATTTTCCCCTTCATATTAACTTTAGTGAAGTTAATTATGATGTGTCTGGGGGTTGTGTTACTTGGGTTGAGTTGTGCTGGGGTTCTGAAACTGCTATCTGAATTTCAGAATCTCTTGGCATGTCTGGAAAGTTCTTCATAATCTCTTGAAAAAGGGCCTCTGTGCTTTGGGAATCAACTTCATTGGCTTCAGGAATACTTACAACGCAAATATTAGTTTTCTTCGAATTATCTCAAAGCTCTCTGAGAGAATGATCCGTTTTGGCTCTCCATTTCTCTTCCTCTCTGAGTGCTTGGGAGCATTTAAAAGCTTTGACTTCAGTGTCAGAAATCCTTTCTTCTGCTTGCTCCATTCTGTTACTGAGGGATTCTACTGTATTTCTGAGATCTTTGAGGGCTGCAAATTCTTGTCTCAGTGTGTATTTCTTTGGTGATTTTGTCCTTGAATGCATTGAATTCTTGAGACAACTTTTGAATTGCTCCTTGAATTTTTAATTACAGCTTTACCTCCATTGTATTAGTCTTATTTGTACTCCAAACTCTGAATTCAATTTCTGACATCTCAGCCATTTGTGTATAAATGGGGTCTTCAGTTGTATACACCGTATCATTCCTTGGGGAAGTTGATCTATTCTGGTGTTAATGTTACTGGAGTTTTTCCACTGGTTCTGCCCCATGATTATTTTGCACCGTTTGGCTAGATGAACAGATATGGTTAAGTTGGGTTGGGGCGCTTCTGGAGTATTAATTAACTAGCCCTTTACCCAAGAGCTGTGACTTGTGTCTATTCTTTTTCCCCTAGAGCTTTTCAAAGGACCTGTACAGTGCTATGGCCTGAGACACTAGGGACTTACTTGGTGTGGTGGGGCTAAGTTGCTCTGTCTTATTTTCAAGACAGGACAGCTGGTTTCTGTCCTATCCTAGTGAGTTGGTCACTCTGGGTTGAAGTCTCATCTATGGAGAAATACCAACAATTAAGTCACCCTGCCCCCCCATGGGCAACAACTAGAAAAGGAAAAATCAAACCTTTCCACAACCACACACCCACGGTACCACTTTGGATAGTCCTCGAGTGATTGATCCAGTCTGAGAAATCCGAATCAATTGTCCCAGACAGCACCCGGTCTCACGTGAGGTAGTTCAAAAGGTTTCTGGCAACTAGATAGCAGGGGTCTGCTGGCAGCTTGAGTATGACTTGTGGTGCTCCGTGAAGTCAGAAGGACACCCGCCCCTCAGCAAATGAATTAGTCTGGGAAAGTTGATGCCTCTTTCCCCACCTGTACCTCTGTCACACCCAGTCACTGGTAACCCCGCAAGGCTGTGACCCCAGTTACCTCCAATGAGCAGATGCTCCAGGGGTTTGAGGCTTCCTGAGTTACAGAGAGATCATATGTCTCCTCGGTCAGGCCTCTGCACTCTGCTACCATCTGGCAGGGGAAGCTTTGGCCTGACATCCTCGGGTGATTAATGGAAGCTGGGGCCGTTCACTCAGTTCTAGCCCCACCCCTGACGGATGTTGCTGACACTTATATTTGCACAGAATTTGTGATTCTGTCCTGGCTGTATTCCCCTCTGGACCAGGCGCTGTTTGAGTTCATAGAAGCTGTGACTCAGCCATGGTCTGTGCTGCTGCCCAGAGCTGGTATTTCTGTTTCCCCTGCAGTCTGTGTTGGGGCGGCTGTGGCTCACACTTGGCTCAGAGTTCCAGCCTCGGCCTGGCTGCCTTTGTCTCAACTGTGATCCCCTGAGGGCCGGGTGCATCTTAGGCTAACTAAAGCAGTCCTCTGGCTCAGCCCTGTCCTGGCAGTTTGCCATCTCTGCGCCTGTGTCTTCAGTTGTCTGTTCTGCCAAGCTCCGTCCAGGCTGGTACCACCTCAGGCATACCCTTTGCTCATGTGGTCTGTGTTACCATTCCAGATCTATTCTGTCAGTATCTGCCACCGGAGAAGATGACCAGCTTTCTCTGGTTGCTGAGGGAGATAGAGTGTCCTTCCAAAATATCCCCAGGGGTGTGAACCCTATTGTTCCCGCTGCTGCCGCTGCTGCTCTATGCCAGAGGGCACTACCTCCCTCCTGTAAGTTTCCTTCAGTCCACCGTTTTCTCCTTATCCCTGTGCCGCAGAATCAGCACAGACCTGCCTAGTCCATGGCCTGTCCACACCTCTTGAGAAAATGGCCAAGAATCTGGCTTCCAGACCTCAGGGTGAGAGTGGAGGGGAGTGCTGGGAGTTCAGAATTGCAGGTAGAAAACATGCAGTTTTATACAGTTTTATGCCTGGCAGGGGATTGCCATGGCACCCTAGTAGAGGAAGAGTGTCTGGTTTTTAGAGGATCTCTCCTGTGGGATAAAATGGGAGGACGTTTGAACTCTGCTCTCTTGTTTGTAGAAAGTATACTGTGAGCCCTTCTTATGGGGAGGGGACTCCCATCTGCTTGGCAATGGACTTTGTACCTTTTGTTTGTATCCTTAGGGTTGTAGCTCACCTCAGCATGGTTGATGTGCGTTCTTCAACATTCTCTCTTGGCTCAGCTCCAAACCATCAGCTTACTTGCTAAACTTCTGTCCTTTAACTCTCCTTCTGGATGGGAGCCTCTGTGGAAAACTGGCTCCAGTCGGCCATCTTACCTCTGCCCCCCAGCATCTATAGTTGAGCCATTTTCTAAGGAAGATTGGTATGACGTGAAGGCACCTGCTATATTCAATATAAGAAATATTGGGAAAACACTAGTCATCAGGAACCAAAGAACCAAAATTGTATCCGATGGCCTCAAAGGTCATGTCTTTGAAGTAAGTCTCACTGATCTTTAAAAAGATGAAGTTGCATTTAGAAAATTCACACTGATTACTGAAGATGTTCTGGGCAAAAACTGCCTAACTTCCATGGCATGGGCCTTACTCATGACAAATTGTATTTTATGGTTAAAAAGTGACAAACTATGATTGATGTTCATGTTGATGTTAAGACTACTGATGGTTATTTGCTTCATCTGTTTTGTGTTGGTTTTACTAAAAAATGCAACAATGAGATACAGAAGACCTCTTATGTCCAGCACTAATAGGTTTGCCAAATCCAGAAAAAAATGATGGAAATCTTGACCAGAGAGGTGCAGAATATCTTTTTCCACTCCTTTATTTTCAGTGTATGTATGTCTTTATGGATAATGTCAGTTTCCTTAAAGTAGCATATAGTTGGATCATGTTTTTTTGTTTTTGCAGTTTGGCTGGGGCTGGGTTTGAACCCGCCACTCTCGGTATATGGGGCCAGCACCCTACCCACTGATCCACAGGTGCCACCCTGGATCATGTTTTTATAATCCATTCTGTCAATTTATATCTTTTAAGTGGAGCATGTAACACATTTATTTCCAAGGCTAATATTGGTATGTGGGGCTTCATAAGTTCTTTATTTCTTTCTTTTTCTGTCTTTTTGTCTTCCTTTCTTTTTTTTATTAAATCATAGCTGTGTACATTAATTCAATCATGGGGTATAACGTGCTGGTTTCATATACAATCTGAAATATTTTCATCAAACTGGTTAACGTAGCCTTCATGGCATTTTCTTAGTTATTGTGTTAAGACCTTTATATTCTTCATTTAGTAAATTTCACCTGTACCCTTCTAAGATGCACTGTAGGTGTGGTCCCACCAAATACCCTCCCTCTACCCAGCCTCCCCCTTCCCCTCTCCTCCCTTGCCCCTTTCCCCATATTCTTGTGCTATAATTGGGTTATAGCCTTCATATGAAAGCTATAAATTAAGTTTCATAGTAGGGCTGAGTATATTGGGCTTTTTGTCTTTTTGATTTGATGAAATTCTATCATGTTACCATTTGATTCCTTCCTTCCTCCTTTGTGTGATTGTTTTATAAAACCTATGGATTTGGCTCCGCGCCTGTGGCTCAAAGGTCTAAGGCTCCAGCCATGTACACCTGAGCTGGTGTGTTCGAATCCAGCCTGGGCCCACCAAACAACAATGACGGCTGCATCTAAAAAATGGCCAGGCTTTGTGGCAGCCACCTGTAGTCCCAGCTACTTGAGAGGCAGAGGCAGGAGACTCACTTGAGCCCAGGAATTGGAGGTTGCTGTGAGCTGTGATGCCACGGCACTATATCCAGGGTGACAGCTTGAGACTCTGAAAAAAAAAAAAAAAAGACCTATGGATTTTATTTCATTTATTTATTTATTTATTTATTTATTTATTGTTGAGACAAAGTCTCACTTTATCGCCCTCTGTAGAGTGCTGTGGTGTCACACAACTCACAGCAACCCCCAACTCCTGGGCTTAGGTGATTCTCTTGCCTCAGCCTCTGGAGTAGCTGGGACCACAGGCACCCGCCACAACACCCAGCTATTTTTTGTTTACAGTTCAGCCGAGGTCACAGGCGCCGCCCCAAGAACTATGGATTTTATATTTTCATGATGGTGAATATCAACCCCCTGTTTGCATGTTTAAGACTTCTTTGAACATTTTCCGTAAGACTGGTATAGTAATTCCCTCTGTTTATTTGCCTGGGAAGACTTTATTTCTATTTCATTTATGAAGCTTGTTCTCATAAGATATAAAATTCTTGGCTGAGTGAAACTAAATTCCTATTTCTCACTATACACAAAAGTTAAATAAAGATGGATTAAAGACTTAAACATAAGACCTGATACCATAAAAAGTTGTAGAAGAAAACCTAGAAAAAAGTTTAGACTCCACTGGCCTAGGCCAAGAATTTTTGACTAAGACCCCCAAACATTCAAAAACACTAAAATAAATATACGGGTCTTAATTAAAGTAAAATGTTTCTGCACTGCAAAAGAAATCAATGAAGTAAACTTCTTACAGAATGGGAGAAAATATTCTATATTTTCAAGCTCTCTATGTCTGACAAAGGACTGTAATATCCAGTATATACAAAGAACTCAAACATACCAAGAAGAAAATAACCCCATTAAAAAGTGGGCAAAAGACTCGAACAGATATTTTTCAGAAGTAGATATACAAATGGCCAATAAATACATGGAAAAATGCTCACCATCACTAATCATGATGGAAATGCAAATTAAAACCTCAATGAGATGCTATCCTACCCCTGTCAGAATGGCCATTATTAAAAAGTCAAAAATAATAGATGCTGACTCAGATTTACTTGTAAAGAGAATACTTACACACTGTCCGTGGGAATGTAAATTAGTATAACCTTTGTGGAAAACAGCAATCCCTTTACTAGGTATATCTACCCAAAGAAAAAGAAATCCTTTTATCAAAAAGACACACGCACTTGTATGTTCATTACAGCATAATTCACAATTGCAATGATATGGCATCACCCTAAGTGCCCATCAGCCATTGTGTGGATAAAGAAAATGTGGTGGTGGTGGAAAATACGTACCTTCCATGAATACTACTCAGCCATCAAAAAGAATGAAATAATATCTTTTACAGCGACTTGAATGGAACTGGAAGCCATAATCCTAAGTATCTCAAGAATATCAACATTTCACTACATGTGCTCACATATAAGTGACAGCTAATGATGAGTATACATGGTTCCACACAGTGGTAAAATGGACTTTAGAGAGAGTCAGGGGGATGTTCAGAGGTGGCTTAGGGATAAAAAGTTACCTTTTGAGTACAGTGCATATTATTTAGGTGACGGGCATACTAAAGCCCTGACTTCTTCACTATTCAGTTCATCCACGTACTCCACTTGTACTCCCTAAATCTATTGAAATAAAGTTAAATAAAATAACTAAATAAATCTAGACTACCAGTTTTTTTTTTTTTTAGCACTTTCGAAATGTTATTCTGGTTTGTATGTTTTCTGTTGATAAGTCTGCTGTTCTATGGGGTTTCATTTATCAGCAACTAGAGGTTTTTCCCTTGCTAATTTAAAAATTTTTGATTTCATTTTGATTACTTTGATTTTTAGATATCCTGAATATAATATGCTAATGTGACATCTTTTTTGCAGTGTATTAATATTTGCCAGGGGATCAGTGGAACTCCTGGATGTCTAACTCGCTTGCTAGAAGTGGGAAGTTTTAACTATTTCCTTAAACAATTTTTAATTTCTCTTCTCCTTGGGATCATTCAAAAATTTGGTCACTTTATGTAATCCCAGTCCCAGAAGTCTTGAAAACTTTTTCATTCTTTTTAATTCTTTTTTTCTTTAATTTTGTCTGGATTATTTGAAAAGACCTTTCTTCAAATTTTGAGATTAATTCTTCTGCTTGGTCCAGTCTATTCTTGAAGTTTTTAAATGTACTTTGTGTTTGCTTTAATGACTTTCAGTTCCAAAATCTTTTTAAAGATATCTTTCTCCTTGGTAAATTTCTCAGTCTTACTCTGAATTGATTTTCTGATTTCTTTGTATTGTTTTTCAGATTTCTCTTGATCTCATTGAGCTCCTTTAAGTGAATATTTTGAATTCTTTGTCTGGCATTTCAAGTTTTTTTTTCATTGGAATCTGCTTTGGGAAACACACCCTACCCCCCAAATCATGCTTTCCTCTAAACTCCATAATAATAACACAGAGGACTTCTGGGACCAAATGTGGGGTTCTTCTACACATACCAAGCAACAGACAACAGCTGCTTGTGTTCTAATTCAGTTCCAACACTATCTACCTTAAAGTAAGTTAGATGCTAACTAACCCCCAGACACTAGTTGCAAGTCCTGGACTATGGAACTTCTGACGACTGGCTTTAAGTTGTGGTTTACCTGACTCCCTTTCTCTTTGGGTTTGATTAATTTGTTGGAGTGACTCACAGATCTTGGAAACACATTTATTGTTTTATTACAAAAAGATAAAAATGAAGAGATGCATAGAAGGAGGTATGGGGGAAAGGGCATGGAGTTTCTGTGCCCTCCCTAGGCCCACCACCTTCCAGGAACCTCCTCATGTTCAGCTGTCCAGAAGCTCTTCAGACCCAGTCCTCTTGGTTTTCTATGGCAGCTTCATTATATAGGCATGATTGACAGCCACGTAGAAGTGTGATTGGGCAAAAAGCGCATAATCCAGCCCCACACTGCCTGTCTATTCAGATACCTCCTGGCATCGCAGTGTAGCATTTTTTTCCCCAGGCTAGGGGGCAGGATCCTCTCTCCAATGAGGGTCTTGTGAGCCACAGTCATATTAGAATCCTGCCTTGGGCCAGATGAAGGGAAGTTAGGAAAAGCATAGAAAGGGATCCTATCTCCTGCGGCCTGCTCTTGAGTTCTAAAATGCCCCAACATTATAACGAGGATTGTGGGAGTTATGAACCTCCGTGGATGAACTGTGGGTGAACTGTGGATGAAAACCAATACATATGTGTAACACCATAGGATCTGTTGTTGGACGTTGTTCTGGTCCTTTGGTGGTATTGTATTTCCTTGCTTTGTCACGTTTTCTTTGTCCTTCCATTTATATCTGCGCATCTGGTTAATAGCCACTTCTGAGGTTTTTAAAATTGCTTTCACAGGAGAATTTTTCTGAAGATGTATGTATGTTGTTGGTTAAGTAAGACACTTTGGCTTTGATTTGTGTGCCTGCTATAGTGTGATCTTTATATGATTTTTTCAACAGTACACAGGGTCAGTGGTATCTGTGATTTCCTTGGTGGCTTAGGATATGATTATTAATTGAGGTTGTGTTTAGGTTTTCTAGGGACTTGGATGCCAGTTGAGCTAGTCTATGGGCCCTGGTAGGGCTGAGTGTGCCTGGTTTTAGGCCCTCGAGCAGCTTATGCTGGTACCAGTATTAGTGGTTTTGGAGGGCCAATTCCTGAGCTTCTAGGTGGCTTGCTCAGAAATTGGTAGTGGGAGCAGTGGGCCAGGTGTCTGGGAAGATTATCAGGCCCCTGGACAGCATTTGTGATGTGGGTAATGGCAGTAATGGTGGTAGAGCAACCCCCTGGGACTCAAAGGGTAGCTGGTCGCTGCAATGGGTTGACCAAGCTAGTCTAGTTCCATAGCTGCCTTGTAGCAGGGCAGTGGGTATGGTTCTAAGTGTGTTTAGTAGAGTTTGGTTGGCCCTGTCCTTTTATAGCCAAGTGGCCACTGCAGCTTTGTTGCCTCAAACTTGCCAGAGGGCAGGGTGCAGCCTAACATTATAGTCCAAAAGTGGTGCCATCTGTGGGCCTGGGGCCAGGGTGGAGGAGCCCTGCTCAGGCATGAAACATGGGCGAGAAGTTGTGGAAAGTACAGTCCACTTGTTACTCATTCTCATAGCATCCTGTTGCATGGCAGTGGCTTTTGCCCTAGGTCTACGTAAGAGAGCCTGGCTTCTAGATGTCTTTCCTTGGCTTAGTAGCAGCTGCTATAGCATCAACCCAAACTTGGCCCAAGGGCTGGGTGCAACCCCTTCCAACCCAGAGTTAAACTCTCAAAATGGTACCTTGAGCCTGCTACCAGAGAGGGTGGGGCCTCTTCCAGGCAAGCAGCGTATGGTAGAAGCTTTGGAGACTATCTTGGTCTCATAGCAGCTGGTTACCAGGTGGTGGGTATTGTTCTAGATATACCAAGGAGAGCTTGGTTTCTTGTCCCTCTTGGGTCAGATGGCAGTTGTAGTTTGTCAGCCCAGACTTTACCCAAGCTTGGCTCAAGAGCAGGGTACCCAGCATTAAATTCTCAAAATGGCATGTTGGGCCTCCCACCAAAGAGAGGCCCCTTTGAGCAAGCAAGGTAGGCAGGAAGCTGAGTGGAGTGTGCAAATTGCTCCTGTCTCAATCTCAACAGCAGCCCATAGCAGGGTGATTGGGACCTTCCCAGGATTGCATGGAAGCCCCCAGTATCCCTTTCTCCTTAGAGTAGTGTAGCAACAGCAGTCATGTCTGTAGGTCCTCTTACATGCTTAAATTGGTGCACAGCTGGAGGCACTGGAGGCTCAGGTGGGATTTTGTATGGGTTCCCTTTCTGAAACAACATATCTGTGAATCTCTAGGCAGCTCCCTATGTTAGGCCCAGGGCCTGCATGAGTCAAAATACTCTCTCATAGCCAAGACTGTAAAACCCTTTTTTGGAGTGTGGAGCGCTGGGGGTTTCTGTCTTACTGTTTCCCCACGTCCATGAGCTTTTTCTAGTTCTCATCAAGTCCCCAGCCAGGCAAGCTATTTTGAACCTTCTCCATACTTTTGGTTCTTCCTGTTACTCCTCTGGTAAATCCAGGCCTTCTCTCTTACATGGTATGTTCAAAATGTTACCTATCACATTATTTTGAGGAGGAGGCATATACTATCTGTGTTTAGTCAGTCATCTTAATACTGTCAACTTTTTTTCAAATTCTTTCAAATATCTCTTTTCCACTGTAATTAACATTTGCTCTTTTGTAATCAGCTTTTTTCACACCAGAAAATAACAACCTAGATTTACATTTATTTACATTTATTGCCATGTAATAAATGCCATTACATTGCCATTACATTGGTTATATATACATGGCAATAAATATAAATCTAGGTTATTATTTTTAATAGCTATATATGTGTATGTGTGTGTATATATATCTTAAATTGAACCATTTAAGGTTCAGAGACTATCTTTGTATAATTGGTTCATCTTCTTAAAGTAGACATGCTATAGCTGGATGAAAGGAAATACATATTTAAAATTTCAAATACATGTTGCCAGATTGTATTACATATGATTTTGAAGTGAAGATTTTTTGATAGAGAATTCTTTTCTTTTTTGTTTAAATATAATTTTTAGAAAATTGTGGTAATTGATTTCAGACATCTAAAAGTACTTTGCCTTAGTATTTTCCATTATTTTATCTTTAGCTTTTGCCTATGATGACAGAGCAACTACAGTGGATGCCATTTGTGAATGCCAAACTTCACGAGCCTTTTGTAAAATTTATATATTGGTCACTAAGACAGCTAGATGCTGGAACACAGGTAATTGATTAACAGGAATCAATCTTTAAGTAATACTCTGTTCAATATTCTTTTGATGTAGTTGTTTTGTAATTTTTTGAGTATATGCTATTTATATATTTTTTCTTTTGTTTTATTAAGTCATAAACACAAATCATGTATACATTAATGCATTTATGGGGTACAATGTGCTGATTTTAAATACAATTTGGAATGCTTACATCAAACTAGTTAATATACCCTTCACCTCATTTACTTAATTATTGTGTTAAGACATTTATATTGTATGCTTAATAGATTTGACATGTACCCTTGTAATATGCATAAGAGGTGTGGTCCCACTGTTTATTCTCCCTCCATTAAACCTTCCCCCTCCCCCTGCCATTCCCCTCCTCTACCCTCCTTCATCCTGGGCTAATCTTCTCTACCTGTAAGTTGCTGGAATTTTGATAGGAATTGCATTAAACTTGTGTTCAGGAGTGTCCAGCCTTTTTTCTGACACACATTGGAAGAATAACAGTTGTCTTGGGGGCATTGCCTGTGGCTCAGTGGGTAGGGTGCCGGCCCATATACCGAGGGTGGTGGGTTCAAACCTAGCCTTGGCCAAACTACAAAAAAAAATTGTCTTGGACTACACATTAAATACACAAACACTAAAGAAAGCTGATCAGCAAAAGAAAAGGTCCATGCATACATTTTGTGATACCACAGATAAACAGTTGACACCCTTGTATCAATTTGAGGGTTGACATCTTTACTGTGTTGAGTCTCCTAATTCAGGAAGAGAAAATGTCTCTATGGTTTTTTAGAACTCTGATTTTATTCATTAGTGTCCTATAACTATTTGACATATGCATAAAATTCCTGCATTCTTTTTTAGATTTTTAACCCAATATTTGAAGTTTTCTTTGGTGTTGTCTTTTTAATTTTGATGTTCATGTGATCATTGGTTGTATATACAAATATGTATAATTTATTATTCTGTTTATTTTCGATCCTGTACCCTTAACCTTACAGACTTCAGTAGTTTCCTTTGAATTTTCTACAAATTCTCCTGTTATATGCAAATGGGACCATATTTTGTTTTCTGTATGTATGCCTTTAATTTCTTTTTCTCATGTTATTGCATTAGCTAGAATTTCTAGCAGAATGTTGAATTTGAGTAGTGAGAGCAGACATTCTTGCCTTGTTCATCTTCAGAGGAAGTATTCAGTCTGTCACTATTAAACGTAATATCAGTTGTAGTATTTTTATAGATCCTTTTTACCAGGTTTAGTTACTTCCCCCTCTCTTTCCTATTTTTCTGAGGTTTTTTTTCTTTTTATCTTATTATTATTTTTTTTTTATTAAATCATAGCTGTGTACATTAATGTAATCATGGGGTACAATGTGTTGGTTTTATATAAAATTTGAAATATTTTCACCAAACTGGTTAACATAGCCTTCACGGCAATTTCTTAGTTATTGTGTTAAGACATTTATATTCTAAACCTTGTAAATTTCACATGTACCCTTGTAAGATGCACTGTAGGTGGGGTCCCACCCATTACCCTCCCTCCACCCATCCTCCTCCTTCCCCTCCCCTCCCTCTCCCTTTTCCCCTTCTTCTTGGGCTATAATTGGGTTATAGCTTTCATCAGAAAACTATAAATTGGTTTCATATTAAGACTGAGTACATTGGATACTTTTTCTTCCATTCTTTTTTCTGAGGTTTTTATCATGAATAAGTGCTGAATTTTTTCAAATGCTTTTTATGCATTGGTTGATACAAGCATGTGATATTTTTCCAGCTTTAACTTGTTAATATGGAAGATTACATTCTCTTTCAAATATTGAATCAGCTAATATTTTGGTAAGGATTTTTGCATCCACATTAATGAGAGATATTGCTCTATAGTTTTGTTCTGAACTTTCTATGATTTTTGTATTATAATGCTAGGTTCATGAAATGAATTGGGAAGTATTCCATCATATATATTTTATGGAAGAAATGATGTATAATTAGTGTTAATTCTTCTTTAAACATCTGATAGAATTCTCTAGTCAAACTGTCTAGACCTAGAGATTTCTTTTGGGGAAGGCTTTAAATTATGAGTTCAAGTTCCTTAGTAGTTATAGGGCTTTTCTAATTAAGTAATTTATATTAGTGATTTGGAAATGATAGTTCTTTACTTTCAGTACTTGCAAAAGTGTTGTGCCAATTCTGTCTAGGCTCCATGGTATCTAATAAGAAATTTGTCATTTGAATTATGTGTCCCATCTATGTAAAGTATTATTTAACTCTTGCCATTTTGTATACATATATATTTTTTTTCATCTTTGGTTTTCATAAGTTTGACAATGATAGGTATTTTTTGTTGACCCTTTTTATTTATTTATTTTAATTTAGGATTGAGAGATGGGTACAAACAATTAGGTTACATTGTTTGCATTTGTTAGGTAAAGTCCAAGTTGTATTTGAGTCCTTAGATGTGCAAAAGTTATTTCATTTGGATGTGGTCCAAGTTACCTGTTTTTTCCTTTTAAAAATTATATTTTAAATTTCAGATTAATATAAGGGTACAGATGATTAGGTTGCATTGTTTGTGTTCATTAGGTAAAGTTCAAGTTGTAGTTCAGCCCTTCCCTCAGGCGGTGTGCCATGTGCCCCTACGTTGTGCCCATTAGGTGAGAATTTACCAAATATCCACCCTCCTCCCCCCACTTGAATTTGTGTTTTTCTTTCACGTGGGCATGTAATTATTCATCTACTGGTTTCATATTAGTATTGAGTACATTGGATACTTGCTTTTCCATTCTTAGGATACTTTTTTTAGGAAGATGTCCTCTGGATCCATCCAGGTGAATGCAAAAGATGTAACATCTCTTGGCTTGGTATCTGAAGCTCAGTGATTAAGGTTATGGCCACATACACTGGGGCTGGCGGGTTTGAACCCAGCTGGAGTCTGCTAAACAATGACAACTACAAAAAAAAAAAAAAAAGCTGAGAGTTGTGGCAGGTGCCTGTAGTCCCAATTACTTGGGAGGCTGAGGCAAGAGAATCACTTGAGCTTAATAGTTTGAGGTTGCTGTGAGCTGTGACACCATAGCACTCTACTGAGGGCAACGTAATGAGACTGTGGCTCAAAAAAAATAAATTAAATAATGTAACAGCTGCATCTTTCTTTGTGGCTGAATAGTATTCTATGGTATACACATACCATAGTTTTTTTATCAATTCATAACTTAATGGGCACTTGTGTTGTTTCTACATCTTGGCAATTGTGAATTGAAATGCAATAAACATTCTAGTGTAAATGTCCTTATGGTAAAAGGAGTTCTTTTCTTCTAGGTAGGTAGCTAGTAATGGGATTGTGGAATAAAATGGAAGACCTGCTTTAAGGATTTAAGCTCTTTAAGGATTCTTCATATTTCTTTCCAAAAAAACTGTTATTAGTTTGCAATCCCACCAACAATGTATAAGTGTTCCCTTCTCTCCACACCCACACCAGTAGCAGGTTGTAGGACTTTATGATGTATTCTCACTGGGCTTAGATGCTATCTGAGTTGTTTTTTATTTTTTTAATTTTATTTCAGATTACTATCAGGGTACAAATGATTAGATCACATTGTTTGGTTTTTTAGGTAAAGTCCAAGTTGCAGTTGAGCCCCCTCACCTGGGGGTGTGCTGTATATACTTTCATTGCACCTATTAGGTGAGAACCACCAGTCCCCTTCCCTCCTTACATCTATTTGAATTTGTGTTTTTTTCTTGTGTGGGTGTATAGTTGTTTACCTGTTGGTTTCGTATTAGTATTGAGTACTTGCTTTTCTAGTCTTGTGATACTTTACTAAGAAAAATGTTCAACACCTCTATACAGATTAGTACAAAAAATAGAAAGTCTCCATCTTTTATGCCTGAATAGTATTCCATAATACTATTATTCTATTAGTCCCTTCATAGGTTGATGGGCATTTGGGTTGATTTGACATTTTGGCAATTGTGAATTGAGCTGGAATAAGCAATCTAATGCAAATGTTTTTATGGTAAAATGATTTTTTTCTTCTGGGTAGATACCTAGTAAAGAGATTGTGGGATCAAAATGGAAGGTCTACTTTTAGCTTTTCGAGAATTCTCCATATTTCTTTCCAAAAAGGCTATATTATTTTGCAATCCTATCAGCAGTGTAAAAGTATTCCCTTCTCTCCACATCCATGCCCTAGCCTGAGTTTTTTTAAAAATTAGTTTTATCATAGATTCTCTAGGGTTTTAATGTCATATCATCTTCAACTGAAATAGTTTTATTCCTTCTTTCTTTAACATTTTGGCCTCCGATTGATTTCTCTTTTCTAGTTACATTGAATAATACTTCTAGTGCCATGATCAATAGTAGCAAAGATAGTGAGTATCCTTTCCTTATTTCTGATCTTATTAGAAATGCTTCTAATGTTTCACTTTGCCCCGTGTTACCTGCCAACCTTTCATTTTTTTAGCCTGCTAAATGAGCTGTCCCAAGGAACCAGTTTCATGGACGATAATTTTTTTACCAAGCAGCTGGGGAGAGATGGGAGAAGTGGGATTTGGGGGTGGAATTCAGGAAGTGGAGTGATACCAGTGATGGGGAATGGCTACAAATAAAAATGAACCTTTCTTCCCTTGCTGCTGTTTACCTCCTGCTATGCGACTTGTTTCCTAACAGGCCACAGACTGGGACCTTTTTTGTACCAGTTTCATGGCAGACAGTCTTTCCACTGACTGGGTGGGGAATGGGATAAGAGGCCGAGCTCAGGTGGTGATGCTGTGTCTCTGATTCTTAATAGGTCACGGACACATGTGGTAGGCTTTGTCAGGGAGAGTTGGGAACTGCAGTGCTAAGTTATGGCTAAGTCTATGAAAAGCAGTTATAATAGTGCCAAAGCAGTGTTGTTACTGTTATATTACTATTATATTCAATGTTGATTGAGTATAAACATGGTGATACTTGCCCAAATTGCTTTATCTAGTTATACTGAAGAAATCCTATCAGCTTGATTAAAAAGATGACCTTGATACATTCATATGTTTAACATGAAATAATTTCTAGTTTAAAAATCTTTCTCAGCTCGGCGCCTGTGGCTCAACGGGCTAAGGTGCTAGTCACGTACACCCAAGCTGGCGGGTTCGAATCCAGCCTGGGCCCGCCAAACAACAATGACGGCTGCAACCAGAAAATGGCCGGGTGTTGTGGTGGGTGCCTGTAGTCCCAGCTACTTGGGAGGTGGAGGCAGGAGACTCGCTTGAGCTCAGGAATTGGAGGTTGCTATGAGCTGTGATGCCATGGCACTCTATCCAGGGTGATGGCTTGAGGCTCTGTCTCAGAAAAAAAAAATCTTTCCCTGGGGCTTGGCACTTGTGGCTCAATGGGCTAAGGTGCCAGCCACATATACCTGAGCTGGCGGGTTCAAATCCAGCTCGCCAAACAATGATGGCTGCAACAAAAAAATGGCTGGGCGTTGTGGCGGGCGCCTGTAGTCCTGGCTACTTGGGAGGCGGAGGCAAGAGACTTGCTTGAGCCCAGGAATTGGAGGTTGCTGTGAGCTGTGATGCCACAGCACTCTATCCAGGGTGACAGCTTGAGGCTCAAAAAAAAAATCTTTCTTTGGGTGGCGCCTGTGGCTCATTGAGTAGGGCACTGGTCCTATATACCGAAGGTGGCAGTATATGGGACCGGCGTCCTACTTCAAACCCGGCCTTGACTGAACTGCAAAACAGAAAAATAGCTGGGTATTGTGGTGAGTGCCTGTAGTCCCAGCTACTCGGGAGGCTGAGGCAAGAAAATTGCCTAAGCCCAGGAGTTAGCAGTTGCTGTGAGCTGTGGTGCGACGGCACTCTACCGAGGGCAATAAAGTGAGACTCTGTCTCTACAAAAAGAAAAAAATTTAAAAAAAAATCTTTCCTTACTGTCATTCTCTTTCAGCTAGGAGCAAAAAAAGTGGACTGTTCAATTTGGGAGATACAGATATCTACCCCTTGGGCACCTGTGGTCTGTAATTCGTGGTGATATTTGAGAACATTTGGTGAACATTTAGTAGTTTCAGGTCCACTAACAGGCTACACCTCTGATATACCTCTTCTTTGTTCTTTCTTCAGATGTTGACCTATTCCTACCTGGCTTATTCCTTTTCTTTTTGTTTTCTTAGGGGTTTGGATTAAGAAAAGAATTGCTCTCTAGTAGCCCAGACAGCTACTTTTGCTTTCTGGAGGCTGATTTTCTAGAGAGTGATTAGCATAAAGGTTGAGCGCAGTGTCCAGAGTTAGCAGCTGGGGCTGGGGCTGGGGCTTCACATCACGTGTTCTTGCTGTGCTTTGGTTTTATCACCTGAGATGTACCAGTACTGTTGATGCCTACTTCACAAGATTGTTGTTACAGTTAAATTGTGATAACATAAGTTAAATGAAGGTTAAGAGTGCCTGGCTTATTATAATAAAAGCTAATAGGCTCGGCGCTTGTAGCTCAGTGGCTAGGGGGCCAGCCACATATACCCCAGCTGGTGGGTTTGAACCTAGCCCAGGCCCGCCAAACAACATTGACAACTATAACCAAAAAATAGCCAGCCTCTGTAGCAGGTACCTGTAGTCCCAGCTTCCTGGGAGGTTGAGGCAAAAGAATCGCTTAAGCCAAGTGTTTGAGGTTGCCGTGAGTTGTGACAGCTTGAGACTCTGACTCAAAAAAAAAAAAAAGCTAAAACAGGTGACACTTAACTGTTATTATTCTAATTTACTTACTTTATAGTATCATAAGCAAATGCAGTTTGAGAGGGTGGTATGTGAGATATTTGAAATCTGTCTTAATATTCTCTTTTAATTTCAAAATATTAAAATATAATAAGTAATTTAAATCACGTTTGAAATGCCTGAGTGATAGCTAAGTATGCCCATCACTGAAATAGTGTTCATTGTACCCATTAGGTAGTTTTTTGCCCCTTACCTCCTCATTTTCCCCTGCTTGATTTCTAGTGGGTTTTATTTCCATTTGTGCACATGTGAGCTTGTTGGTTAGTTCTTAATATTCTTTTAGCATCACATAATTGTAAAGAAACTGTCTTGTAGACTGTAATTTTTAGTGTTTAAATTGTCCCTAATAGGCTTGGCGTCTGTGGCTCAACAGGCTAAGGCGCCAGCCATGTACACCTAAGCTGGCAGGTTCGAATCCAGCCCGGGCCCACCAAACAACAATGACGACTGCAACCAAAAAATGGCCGGGTGTTGTGGCGGGCACCTGTAGTCCCAGCTACTTGGGAGGCGGAGGCAAGAGACTTGCTTGAGCCCAGGAATTGGAGGTTGCTGTGAGCTGTGATGCCACATTACTGTATCCAGGGTCAC
>CAUYON010093085.1:0-38916 GCA_963573935.1 Arctocebus calabarensis
TCAATGTCTTTATATAGTGATCAAGAAAATGCCATGAAGGCTATCTGTGACAGTACAATCAAAATATTTCTGAATGTATATGAAGCACATCGTGCCCTATGATTGCACCAATGTACACAATTATGATTCAATAAAATTATAAAAAATAAAAAAAAATGTTTGTGTGGGTTAAACAAATCCCCAAATCTCAATAATCCACATAGAAAGAAAGATTCTGAATATAAACCCTCTCAAGCAGAATACTGCCCACGTTGCTTATCTTCTAAGGAGTTGTTGTTGATGGGGAAACCAATATCAGAGACCTTGAATGATATACTGAAGGCCTCACAGCTGATCATTGCCAAGTTTGGTGCTCAGTCCTTCCGAAGAACTGATTTCCTAATCACAAATTTAAAACATTGCCAGTGTGGGGAAGTGGGGGAATGTTTCTTTTCCAGAAAAGTGGAAGCGTCTTCCACATACTTACACACAAGAAGCCTAGTCCCCTGCAACTATTAATGGCTTCTCACTTTCTAGCCATCATATTTAAGATGGGCCTAGTGAACTTCATGGGTACCACAGAACACTGTCTCCTGGAGGCTGGGAACTGTTTTCCATGAAGTGACTCTGGTGGGAAGGGTAGATAAACTGGCTGGAGATCACAGATTGACACTGGATTGTTCACGGAGAAAGGGCACAGCCACACTTAATACTCTGAATAAATTCCGGGATTCGGCACAAATGCAATTTTGATTTATGACATTCAACTCTTAAATGAAAAAGCAGTATGTTTTTGTTTGACTTAATTTGAAGCATACTAAAATTGTCCTCTATTTCTACAAGTGGTGGAGAGCAAGGGGCTTGCCTATTTTTTAAGCTGTCATTAGATATGATTAATATTTAGGAGAAATCAATAAAAATTGAATTTGAAAAAAATCAATATTTAAGCAAAAGCATTACAAATCACATGACTAACATTGGCACCCTTCATATATTAAAAAGGTTTGTTTTTCTGTGGCATGTGGGTAAAGCTACGGCTGTATGAAACAAAATTTTAGAGTGGTGATGTATTAGTATGAGCCATATGGATAAATCATTTTGAAAATCAACCTCAGTCTTTTATGAGAAAGAAAAACATTGAAATAAATGCCAGCAAATATTAAATCTTGCTGTCAAAAATATATTAAATGTAAGTACATATGGATTTGTATATATATATATATTTCTAGCAATCATTCCTTCACCCTTTCTTGCTCACAGAGTAGACATCCAAAGATCAGGCACGGTTATTTAAAATGGTAAATATAGTTGGATTTCATTTTAGTTGTGATAAATGGAAAGAAAAACACTGTCCCTGAACTCAGAAGTCATATTATACTCACAGATGCAAAGCCTTCCTCAAACAAATACATGCTTTTTATAATTTTATTTTCAATTCACTGTAAGGTTTTCTATACTGGTGATGTAGATCAAGTCGGGCATGTATTTCACAGTCTTGTATTGTCCCTTCAAGCTTTCGTGTCCCCCATGCTGGGTTGCTCTCTGGTTCCCACCTGGCTTTTCAAGAGCAGCATAGTCCCATCCCCAGATGGGTGCTACCTGAACAATGCCTTACTGTCCTAGCTACATGTGACCCAAGAAAAACAATGGATGGGAACATATTCAGGTATCTTCTTCCATTTGTAATTCTTCTACTATCTTTTCACCCAAACACCTTTTTGCTCTCAAGTCATTCCATACTTCCCCACGTTCACTCTGTTTTAGCCAAACTGGGCCTAACAAAGGAATAGCAGCTTTCTTAAAGGCTGACCCATCCATCCAACCCTTCTGTGACAGGTGGCTCTAGCCTGAGGAGCACTCAAAACTCAAATTACTCAAGCATCAGTAATACAGGTGTTATTGTTTCCAAATGTGGATTATTTCTGCTAATTAAATATTTATTAATAAATGGGTCAGATCTTGACCAAAAACAGTGCTGAAATATACACACAATTTAAAGAAAATCCAAAGGTGATTCTAATACAATAGAAATTTTGCCATTATTAAATAGGTAGTTATATAGGAAGACTATAAAAGGATTGGAGCAAATTATAGCATTATGGATAAAAATTATAAGGGGCATTACATTTGCATACTTTTTAAAAATTCTGAAGCTAATTTCCTATCACTTTTACATAAAGTTGAGTCAATCCAAAATCCCTTTAGTCAGAAATCTATCTTTGGACCATTAAAATGGACTAATTTTCTAAGTATTTGAAGAACGTGTATAATATTTAAGTGTAACAAAATGTACATGTTGAATAAGCGCCTTTGTTGAGAATAACATGATGGATATCTATCTCCTGAAATACTGTTGAACCAAACCTAATCATAGTCTACTGAAAACAATTTAGACTGTGATTATTTTCCCTTGAGGCAAAAGCCACCATCTCTAAGTCTCCAATTCAGGAAAATCATATGCAGAATAGTGGACAGCAAAGAATACCCACCTTGCTAGCAAAATCAAATCTAATGATCTTCTGTGCAACATAGGTTATTTTCAGCTCAATCTCATATTCAGAATTAAACAAAATATATTTCTACTATGTGTTGCTGTTCTAGACATTGTGTAACTACTAATTTGGATCACTCATTAATGCATCAATACATCATGTGTTCACTCAGGATCTACTATATGCCTTAGTAAGAAGATACTTGTTTAAACAGATAACTAGAGCATATGTTGAGTAAAATGGGAGAAAAATCTTAGGATATTTTGAGAGTAGAAGAGAAAAAATTTGTTTTTCTTTTTTTTTTTGACACAGAATCTTACTCTGTCACCCCAAGTAGAGTGCCATGGTGGTGGCGTCATAGTTCACAACAACCTAAAGTTTCTGGGCTCAAGGGATCATCTTGTTTCAGCTTCCCAAGTAGCTGCGACTACAGGTGCCCACTGTGATCCCCAGCTAGTTTTTCTGCTTTTAGTAGAGATGGGGTCTTGCTCTTGCTCAAGCTGCTCTCAAACTTGAGTTCAAGAAATGCACCTGCCTAAGCTTCCTAGAATGCTGGGATTATAGGCATGAGCCATT
The DNA here is from genome assembly GCA_963573935.1 of Arctocebus calabarensis. Classification (NCBI taxonomy): domain Eukaryota; kingdom Metazoa; phylum Chordata; class Mammalia; order Primates; family Lorisidae; genus Arctocebus; species Arctocebus calabarensis. The sequence goes on from CAUYON010093085.1 coordinate 3,048, forward strand.
GTGCTCAGCTGAGGGAAAAGATCTTTAATTTACCCTAGCAGGAAAGGTTGGAAGCCATTAAAAGGGGAGACAGTTGATATTGGTTTTAAAAGTTGAATGTGTAAAAGGGTCATAGAAAGCATTAGCAGGTGCATAAATGTAACACTCAGCAGCATGTTGTTTGTGCCAGAGCAGGTTTTTGTATTCAGAACACCAATATGTAGGCTAGGAAGTGCAGGAGGAATGGTAAGTCAGTTCTTTGCCTTTCCAATGAACTTGGTGTATATAGATCCTATAGATGATGCAAAGTCATTAGAAGGTTTTAATTAAGGGAGCAGCATGGTCAGATTTAAAATATGGATTGGGAGGGGGGAGAGGAGAAGGCGTTTGATGGAAAGAGGGAGAGCAATTGGCAGGATCTCACCTAATGTGTGTGCACAATGTGAGGGTGTTCAGCATGCTTCCTGGGTGAAGGGCTTTACTATAACTTGAACTTTGGAAGTGAGAACAATGTAACATAAAAGTCTATACCCTCATATTAATTTGAAATAAAAATAAAATAAAATAAAATATGGATTATTCCATATAGTTCGTGGGCGGAGTAATGGGATTAGAGTCAGGCAAAACTAGAGCATAAAAGTGATTCCAAAGTTGTGATAACAACCCAGGTAAATACATAAGCAGAATCAGAAACAGGACAGAGGGGATAGAGATGAAAAGGGAGTTTTAGAATCAACAAATATTTAAACTATACAATTTATAAGATGTAGTGAGTAATGAGAAATGGGTGTTGGCATCGAAGGCTGAGAGAAAGGCAAAATCAGTAACACGGGTGACTCTTTACATCACTCAAATAGGAAAATATAGAATCCATAATGATGTTTTAGTCAGTTCATGTTGCTGTAACATAATAAATACCATGGATTGGATGGCTTAAACAACAGACATTTATTTCTCACAGTTCTGGAGGTTGGAAGTTCAAGACCAGAGTGCCAGCATGGTTGGGCTTTTTGGTGAACCTCTTCCTGATTTACAGATGGCTATCTCCTAGATGTATCTTCCCTTGTGTGTGTGCTTGTGCATGTGCATGTGAATGAGAGACAGAGAGAGACACAAACAAATGAGAAATTGGTTCTTTGAAAAGATAAACAAAATCAACAGTTAACTGGCTAGAATAAGAGAGAGGATTCAGATAAGCTCAATCAGAAATGAAAAAGGAAACATTGCAACTGATACCACAGATGTACCAAAGACCACCTGAGACTCCTACTAATACCTCTATGCACACAAACTAGAAAATGTAGAGGAAAACAAATAATTTTTTAGAAATGAACTATCTCTCTAACTTGGGGTTGAATCAGAAAGAAATAGAAATTCTGAACAGACCAACAATAAGAATCACAATTGAATAAGTAATAAAAATTCCCCAATAACAAAAATGTCCCAAGGCCAGGCATATTCACACCAAATTCTTTCAGACCTACAAAGAAGAACTGGGACCTATCATCCTAGTGAAATTATTTCATAACATTGATAAGGAGTAAATCCTCCCTAATTCATACTTTGAAGCTCATACTTTAATATCATCCTGATATTAAAACCAGGAAAAGACAAAACAAAAATGACAGACCAATATCCCTCATCATCATAGATGTAAAAATTCTTATCAAAATATTAGTAAACAAAATCCAAAAGATCATCCAAAAATTAATTCACCACAATTAAGTGGGTTTCATCTCAAGAATGCAAGGATAGTTCAATATAAGCATATAGGCATATCCATGAAAGTCATTCACCACCTAAATAGGATTAAAAATAAAAACCATGTGATTAATCATCTCAATAAATGCATTCAATAAAAACCACTTTATGATAAAAAAAAAAAACTTTAACAAACTAGGCATTGAAGGAACATACCTCAAATTAATAAAAGTCATATACAATCAACCTACAACCAATATCAACCTGAAAAGGGGGAAAGTTGAAAGCAATTCCTCTCTTAAGAACAAGGCAAGGTTGTCCACTGTTATCACTTCTATTCAACATACTACTGGGAGTTCTAGCTAGAACAGTCAGGTGAAAGAAAGAAAGAAAGGACATTTAAATAGGAAAAGATGAGGTCAAACTAAACAGATCTGCCAATGATACTATCTTATATACATAAAATCCTAAAGAATCCATCAAAAGACTTCTAGAATTGATAAATAAATTCAGTAAAATCTCAGGTTACAGGGGCGGCTCCTGTGGCTCAGCGAGTAGGGCACCAGCCCCATATACCAAAGGTGGCGGGTTCAAGCCCGGCCTCGGCTGAAGTGCAAAACAAAAAAATAGCCGGGCGCTCTGGCGGGCACCTGTAGTCCCAGCTACTTGGGAGGCTGAGGCAAGAGAATCGCTTAAGCCCAAGAGCTAGAGGTTGCTGTGAGCAGTGTGACGCCAGGCACTCTACCCAGGGCGATAAAGTGAGACTCTGTCTCTACAAAAAAAAAAAAATCTCAGGTTACAAAATTAATGTACACAAATCAGTAGCATTTCTACACCACGTAACATGAAGCTGAAAAACAAGTCAAGAACTCAATACTGTTTACAATAGCTGCAAAAAAAAAATGAAAATACATTGGAATATATTTAACAATGGAGGTGAAAGGTCTCCACTAAGAGAACTACAAAACACTGAAGAAAGAAATCACTGATGACACAAATAGAAAAAACACACCATGCTCATGGATTTGAAGAACCAATATTATTAAAATGTTTATTCTGCCCAAAGTGCTTTACAAATTCAATGCAATACCAACATTATCTTTCACAGAATTAGTAAAAACAATTTCATATGGAATGAAAAAAGAGGCTACATAACTAAAGTCATCATAAGCTAAAAAAAAAAAAAAAAGCTGACGATATCATTAAGTAACTTCAAATCATACTACGAGGCTCTGGTAATCAAAACAGCATGGTACCAATGTAAATATAGATAAATAGATCAATGAAACAGAACAAATAACCTAGAAATAAAATGATATGCCTACAACCAACTGATTTTTGATGAAGCAGACAAAAATACACACTGAGGAAAGGACACCCTATTCAATAAATGGTATTGTCAAAACTGTAGAGCCACACACAAGAGAATGAAACTAGACCCCTATCTCTCCCCATGCACAAAAATTAACTCTAAAGGGATTAAAGGTCTTAAATGTAAGACTTGAGCCACAAAAATTCTAGAAGAAAACCTAGGAAAAATTCTTCTGGACATAGGCCTGGGCAAAGATTTTATGACTAAGACCCTCAAAGCAAATACAACAAAAACAAAAGTAAATAAATGAACCTTAATTAATCTGAAAATTTCCTGCACAACAAAAGAAGTAACCAACTGAGTAGACAGAAAACCTACAAAATGGTAGAAAATATTCACAAACAATACAGCCAACAAAGGACTAATATTCAGAAACTACAAGGAACTAACATAAATCAGCAAGAAAAAACCTAAATAACCCCATTAAAAAGTGGGCAAAAGACATAAAGACATTTTTCAAAAGAAGATAAACAAATGGCCAACAAACATGAAAAACGCTCAACATCATTAACCATTAAGGAAATGCAAATTAAAACCACAATAAAATACCACCTTCCCCTGTTATAATGGCCAGGTAATACTAGTAGGCTGTAGAAAAGAATGAAATAATGTCATTCACAGCAATTTGGATGGAACTGGAAGCCATTATCCTAAGTGAAGGATCTCAGGAATAGATAAACAAATTCCATGTACCACATGTTTTCACGTATAAGTGAGAAACAAGCAATGGCTATACAGGTCATATAGATCAGCATAATAGACTTTGGAGACTCAGAGAGGGTAAAATGTAGGGGGTAAGTGATTAACAATCACCATTTGGGTACAATGTATACTATTTGGGTGATGAGTCCACTAAAAGTCCTACCTTTACTATGATAAAATTCATCCATATATTAAAAAAAACACTTGTACTCTCTAAATCTATTAAAATATTTAAAAGGGAAAAAAGGATTTACCAGGTACAAATAAAATACAAAAACAGATTAAATCCAATCCTCTACTTCACTTTGGCAATGAAAATATAGTTTGCTCCCATAAACAGATGTACTAGTGACGGCTTTTAGCCAGTGTTTTAGAAAACTCCTAGAGCTCTGTACAGTTTGGGGACTATTTCTTCTTTCTGTTCTCTTCTGGTAACAATATTTTAGTGAGTATTTTTCAATTGTAAATCTATTAGTGGATCATAAAATGAATATTCAATCCATTAGTGGATTATAAAATAAATATTCCATTTTAACCAAATAGAATAAAATAGACAGGAATAAAAGAGTCCAAAACATGGAGTGCATGTCACATAGTAAGTAATTGTGTGTATATGTGTGTGTGAAACTAAACAGAAGATTATTTACCCTTACTATACTACATATTAGATGTACCTTACTATTACAATACAAAGAGATGATTTCTCTTCTCTTCCAATCTCTGTGTGTGTGTGTGTGTGTGTGTGTGCTGTGTGTGTCATGTACTGAGCTGTAATGTTTGCGTTATAGTCAAAAGCATTTCCCTGGCCCAAGGGAAATTCAAAGTGTTCTCTTTTAGATGGGAGAAAAAAAGAGAGAATAAAGAGTACACTAAAAATAATAAGTTAATATGTAACTCAGTTCACATCTATATTTAGGGAAACAAAAATAAGGCAGAAATAAGTAAATTATGAGTGAAGAGAAGAGCCAGAACTATAGAAAAGTAAAATAAATAACGTAAAAAATAAAAGTAAAATGATATGCCAACATATTTAGAACTTTAGTTTAAATAAATGAAGTTAATTGCAATAAAAAAGGAGATAAGATAAACTAAAAATATAGTTTAAGGGGAGGGAAAGTATTTGATTAAAGGTGAAGCCCTGAGGTATATAAAAAAATTATTGGTGAAGCTACAAGTGTCCACAAAGCGATTTGAGAAAGAATTATTAGAGTTATAAGGAGAGCCAAGAGAGTGGGCTGCGATTAAAGACAAGGATAGTGAAGAATTTCAAAACTTCTCAGAATGCTACAAAATCCCCACCTCCAAAATCTTATGGGAGAAGTTGCTATAAAAACTTTTAAAAAGTGAATGTCTGGTTTAATTTCCTCTTCTTTGTAAAATCTTCGCTTTGACCTGTATTTTACACTTTAAATTAAAGTGAGTAAAATGAATTTTAAACTTATAACTTTGTAACTCTGGAGACAAATAAAGATTGAGAAACTAGATGAGGAATCATGACTTTAAGAAAGCTTGGGTTTTCCTCTGTGGAGGAGTTGAGAAATATTCTTTCTTGTTAGAACTTCTTACGCAAATTTGATTCAAATTTGTAACTGAAACCCCAAATAACAATAGATTTAAAATATGAAATTTACCTCTCTGTCTCTTGGTCAAGAAATTCAGAGGTAACCAATCTAGGCTCAACATGGTGCCCCACAGTGACACTGATCTTACCTCTGCTGGGCACAACTTTCACTTCTAAGATTATCTCATTATCCAATAAAGTGGCAGGTGCAGAGGGAAGAGCAGGGCACATCCTCTCCCTATAAGGACATGTCTCAGTAGTTCCATGTATTACTTACATATATGTCCCATTGTCCAGTTCTTAGTCACACAGCTGCACCTCCTGAAAAAGAAACTAGAAACTACAGTCCTTATTCTGAGCAGCTTTGTGCCAAGCTATATATTTAGGATTCTATTGTTTAAAACGAAAGAAACAAAGAACAGCTATTGAAATAAAGCCAGCAATTTATGACAGCAGGGCATGATTCTCTTTTAAATTCTATGTACCTCAATAGAATCTAAGATTACCATGATCCAAATAAAAACAATCCCCTTTGTAGAGTGGTCTTTCCTATTTTTCTTGGGACTGGGGGATTTCCTAGGATGTAGGATGTTCATTCAGTACAGAAAGTGAGGAGGTCCTTAGCAAACAGGGGTAAGATGCCAACCTACATTTGACAGAAATTTTGTGTTCTTATTTTTATTAATGTTGCCAATCATGAAAACAGGTTGGGAATAACTATTTAAGATATATCCTACAAAGCCTAAAGTTGATTTATGGAAACACCATCTTTCATAAAAAATCTTCATCTCTGGGCACAGATTTTTTTTTTCTCCAAATCGTCAAGATTCATTTGGAGAAAACGCTGGTAAAGAAGGTCAGATGGAAAAATATTATGACAACAATTCCAAAATATATTTCAGGAAATATTTTAAGCTTTGACAACATCATTGAATTAAGGTGCACATCTTCTCACAGGACTACCGTGAAGGGAAACAATTTCAAAAGAAAATGACTTGCTGCTTTACAGGGATAACTTCGCATATTTTCCTAAAATCAATATAGTTCAATTAGCATATAACAAAAGGCCACATTATACTATTTAATTCCTTGGAAAATGAATTGTTCTCAAGTATATCTATATTTAATTTTTTAATAGATGTTTGGATTTTTAGTAAATCTTCATCAATTGTTTAAATGTGATTTGAAGTCAATATTGTGTAAGAGATTGGTTCGACTATGGTCTTTGGACTTGTACTTAGCTATAGACAAAGAGAATCCAGCAGGTGGGAAAGATCATTTTGATGCCTCTTCTAACAACAGCATGTGCACAAGGTAAGCACATCCTGTGCTGTGGGCTTATCTTCAGCCATGAAGGGAGAGGAAGCCACATACCTGTTCCAACTTGTCAAATCTAGGCTACATTTTATGTCACAGTATCAGAAGCAGTATTTCAAAATCTTGCTGTGGAAGGAGGACTTTCAGATTAGAGTTGAACAGGGAAATTTCATAGGACATTTCAATCAGGCAACAGATTTGTATTATTAATGGAGAAGTTAACAAAAAATAACTCCCCTCAAAATGAAGTGGCCACAAATCTGGGCCATTTGAGACCTTGCAGGACCGAAGGGCTTGTTATTTTCTTTGGCATATGGATTAAGAGAACTCATTCTACTATTAAGAAAGGAAACTGCATTTTACCACATTCATCATATGTGAATAAAAATTTCTAAAGTAAAAACATAAAAAACTAAATAAGTAACTATTTGGCAATGGAAGAGGAGGCTTCATTTAAGCCTTAAAAGATTTTGCTCCCAATTCATCTTATCCCTACATTGCATATTATGTATGTGATTCTGCTTAGATTGTCCCATTTACCAAAAACAATGAAGACCTTTGACCTGACTTCATAATTTTTCTGATGTGCTGTCATCCACCTCCTAAATGGATGTGGATTTTGTGTTTTGTTTTGTTTTTACTGGAGCCTGAGTGGTAAGTGCTAGTGGAATGGAAAGCTCTGCAACCACTTTTCCTGAGGCATGAAAAAAGTGCTTCTTACATTTGCCTATCCACTTGTGTCTACTATAACACTAATGAAGATATTTTCTTCAATATTCGAAACTCTTCACCTAAAGTATACATAATAAAGGACAATAGATGAGATCCGCAGGCCAAGACGGCAGACTAAAAACTGCATCCTCCTGGAGAGGATTCGAGGTGGTGAGTGGACAGCCACTTTCAGACTATCCTCTAAGACAGCCTCATGAGTCAACAGAGAGGTGACAGGAGGCACTCAGGTGAAGGCTAAGTGAGTGAGGAACCCAGCTTTGCAGTTTGGAGGTACATGGGCAGATGAGTGCATGTGTGGGGCAGACACAGAGGAGAGGATTGTGAGCTCCACACCAACCCCCCATGGTCATTGCTACCTGACCTGCAGCAGAGACCCTCCACTACAGAAGGTTGGCATGTGGAACCACAAGAAGCCAAAGTCTGAGCAGTGGCCTTTCCCCACTGACTCATGACTCCTGGCATTGTGCCTGGCACCATTTTAATACCCTAGACCCAGAGTGCTGTCTGCCCAGAGGTCAGAACCATTGCTGCTGCCTCCCCATCACTCCTGCCAGGTTAGGAGCATGAAGGGAGGGAGAAGCTGAGCACTCTTGTGAGTCTAGTGGGCAGGATCCATGCAACCCCACTGCTAGTAGGGAACCTGGGGGGTGATAATCATGGGTATCTGTCAATATGAGCAGGGCTGTGCTTAAGATGGTGTCTACTGACAAATTCCACTGCCAGAAGATCTGACAGTCACCATCACCCAAGGGCATGTGTGGAGTTGCCCTCAAGCCAACAGAGGCTGACAAGCTCTGCTGTCTGTGGCTCAGCAGGCCATTAATCATTGCCACCAGAGAGTATGAGTGGGACTATATGCAAGACACACAGAGCAATAAACATCACAAATTATAGATGTGAGCAGGGCAGCTCAAATTGCAGATGTGAGATGGGTAGGGTTATACTCAAGTTAGTGAGGGGGACCAGTGTTGCTGCCCACACATCTGGTTCTCAAGCCAGCGTGGGCTGACAGTCAACTTTGCTGGCAGAAATAGGTGGAGTGTTCATTAACGGCAATGCAGAGACCACCAGTGACAACCACCTGGTTACTGTGGATACCCTGGATGTAGTTGCTTCCAATTTTTATCATAACGTGTAAAATTAACTTACATCTAGCCTCACCAGTCAATTAGCCAGTTACGCCTCAAATTAAAAAATTGTGATTTTAAAGCAGGTCATGATTTTAAAATGCTTTCTCTATTAACATCTCATTTTTACTTCCCAGTAACTCTATAAAGCTGACAGTATTTTTCCTATTTTACAGATGAAAAAAATAGAGGTATAGAATGTTTAAGCTTCTCACCTAAGATCTCATAACTAGGAAGTAACTAGAAGTTCTGTTCTTCTGGTCTAAATTTAATACTGTTTCCCCAATATCAAAGATTCTATTGAAAATTTATTATTATTCCTTCATGCTGCTTATCGAGGGTAAAACTAAACCAGCTTTAAGTTCATTCTATCAATGTGATAAAAATAAACTGAATATTGATATTCTTCAGCAAAGATCGCTAGAATCTAAAAGATAACACACAGGCATGCACACACATAGCCCAAGCAAGGGAAGTGGATGGTTGACTCTCTTGGAGTAATACATGATTAAATGTATAGATTCTTTCCAGAAAAGTGTACCCGCCTCATACAAACATTTACAGGCAGTTTTGGAGAATTCACTGAGCACCGTCAGCTCATCTCTGAATAGTAGACAGAATCCCTATGGCACTAGAACTTTTTACTTCCATGGACACCTAAATCTATCTATTTTGTCAGTAAGTTAAATAGGCATTTTCTAGTTCTCCTCTTAGGTTTCACAATAACATTAGATCCTGCTTGGTATTTTGTCACTTGTGAAACATTTTCTTGCTGGCTTGGTTTCCTACTTCTCTGGCTGTTTTTTCTTGATCTCCTTTGCTAGCTAATTCTTTCTACCTCATCTCTGAATGCCAGGAAGTTCTCAAAGTTTGCCCTTAAGCTCTTCTCAATCTTTAATTTTTCTTTAGACAATGATCAATGCTAGTGACCAAATCATCAGCATACTTCTGAGTATGCAGCAAATATATTTTCAGTTCAAACCATTTCTGTGCATATCACCTTAATCAATATCTGCTTATGGGTCTTAAGGACATAAAAATTTGTATCTGTTCAAAGCCAACTCATATGTATGGTGCCCCTAAATTTAGTTCATTTTCTAGCCTATCTCAGTGACTGGCATCAGATTTTTTTCTAGTTTCACAGACCAGAAACTTAGAGGTTATGTGTGGAACAACTTCTCACCATGACCTCAATCTAATTCTTCAAGAAATCCCTCCTGAATAGCTTTATCACTACTGCCACTATTCTAGACCAAGTGGGCATGATGACTCCTGGGCTGTAGCAATAATTGATTATTCCATATTAATTCTTGAGTATTTCATATTCATTCTTCATGATGTGAAAGGGAGGTTTGGAAAATGTAGTTGATTGTTCCAGTTTCCTATGTAAGACACATGAGTCATTTATTAGCATCCTTAGGATAAACAACAGTATCTTTACTGTAATCTTAAATGTGCCGTGCACAACTAGCCTTACTGGCCACATTTCTTAAACTCTCAGTGTATGCCTTCTGGTCACAGTAACTCTGTTTCTGAATTTGTCATATGCTTTCCTTTTTTTAAGATTCTTTGCACAGCTGGTTGACTTCTTCTGCCTGGAAAGTCCATTTCCCCTACCTGCAACACTCCTTTAGTTACCACCTGTTCAACCTTCACTCAGTTCAAATGTTATTCCCTCTGGAAAATCTTACCTGATTCCCCAGATTGAATTAGTTTCCCTTTAATATTTAAGTTTATGTCTTGTTCTTTCCTAGCATTCCTAATGGTTTATAACCGTGTATTACTTAATTGTTGGATGATGTTCTTTCTTCCACATTAATATGAAAATGCCTCAGTATAAATGAAAGACTATGTCTTGTTTACACTGAGGAATAATTAGCATGCAGAAAGTATACAGCTTCAAAGTTATACTCAAAATACTTTAAAAAATATAACCATCTATGGGATATACTAATTGGGATTCAGGGTCATCACAAAAGTTTTGAGATACATAAAAATCAAGACATGTAAAATCGTGTGGATGGAAACAAATGAAGCCCTGTCAAGCAACACTGATAAGCCTAGCAAGAAAGGATGCTGTCACCTGTGTTTCTTGGATGTGAAATAATGGAGCATAACATAGTCTGTCTCCAAACTTGCGTAGTGACCCTCAAATAGAAGACTTCCAACAACCCCAAAAGTTCTGTACTCTCTGCTAGTCAACACCCCAATCTCTAGAGTCAAGTCCCACTCTGATTTCTATCACCATGAATTAGCTTTGCCTATTCTTGAGTTTCACATAAATGGAATCATACATTTTGTATCCCTGTGGGGTCTTGCTTTTTGTCATTCAACATATATTTGTGAGATTCATCTTTATTGTAAGTATCAGTAGTTTGTTCTTTTTATTGCTAAATTCATTGTATGAATCCATCATAATTTTTCTATTAAATCAATAAATGTACATTTAAGTTGTTTCTAGTCCTTTGCTGTTATGACTTAGGCTGCAGTCAATACTACGCAAATGTTAATTTACATATAATTTTTATTGCCAACAGATTAATACATAGAAATACACTTTCTGTGTTACAGGGAAGAAATGCATTTAACTTTATATGAAATTGTTACATGGTTTCCAAAGAGAAGTTCCTTTTTGCGTATTTTTTCTTCAACTGCTTTTAAGATTTTCTCTTTAATTTTTATTTTTAACTGTTTGATCATACTATGTCTCAATATGTTTTTCTTGATGATTATCCTCCCTAAAGTTTGTTGATTTATTGGATTTATGCATATTACTTTTATCATATTTGGAATTTTTTCAGTCATTTATTTCTTCAAATAGTATTTCACCCATTCTCTCTAAAACTCCATACCGTATAGTATTTCTGAAAATTTGTTGGGCTATGTTATTTTCAATTTTTTTCTCCATTGCAGTCAAATACTTTTTATTGATATATCCTAAAGTTTGGTTCACTGATTCTTTTTCCCTCTTTTATTTAATTCAGAGTTACTTTCATCTAAGAAAGTGTTGATTTCAGATATTTTCTTTTTCATTTTTTTGTTTTTCCATTGATTCATTTTTGGAAGTTTCCATTTCTTTCCTAAAACATTACATATCTCTGCCATTGCATTTCTCTTTTTTGTATAAACCTTAACATTTTCATAATCATTGTTTTGAGGTCTTGTCAGCTAATTCACATAACTGAGACATCTGCAGGCTTCCTTGAATTGGCCCTATTTGCTTTTGATTATGTATCACATTTTCTTGCTTCTCACTACAGATATTCTCATGTAGTTTTTACATCACAGAACAATGGAGACTCAGACATAATTGTGTTCTTTTATTTTGTTTATTTTACAGAGATTATAAGGCACTTTACAGGTAAAACGAGGTTGATCTAAGACAGTACTTCAGCTTTTATCAGATGAATTCATCTATGATCAGCCCAACTACTCCCCTCTCATAGCAAATTTAAGTATTTGATGTTGTCAGTGTTTGAGCTGGAATACAGAGGGGCTATCATTTCAGATACCTTTGATTTTCCTTTGATTCTACTTAAGCAGAGCCTTATAATTCAAACCTTGAGAATATGCAGAAATCAAAAATTTCTCCTTGATTCCCACATCTTCTCTCACTGCCACTTTCCTGGTAACATTTGTGGCAAACATTCAGGCTAAGAAATTTATTTTTTAGATCTCTAACTCTTTTGGATTCCAGCCTGTTTCCCTGGCCCACATTTTTGTGTAAGCTTCAGCTGATTTCTTTTCCTTCCTACAAAGTTTCTCTCTATATGCCCAATTGGTTCTTCATTCACCCCATCAAACCAGAAAACTGCAACATGGCTTAGAATCTTCCACGGCTTTCTGATCATCTGTGAAAGTCTCATTTCCTTCTGGAATTTACTTTATCGGGACTTTCTTTGTCCATTGTTCTTTGCTAGCCCCAGAGAAAAGACAGGTTTTTAGTTCTGTCTGTGGATTGTGGGGAGATCCTTTGCATCTTTTTACATCTTAGTTGCTAGTGGAACACCAAGGTCATGTCTCACCATTAGATCTCTCATGATGAAAACACAGATATATCTCTAAAATATATGTAAACCATAAATAAAAAGAGAATGAAAGTTATTCAGATATGTGAAGCAAATAAATTATGATGTTCATAGTACAGAAGATAAAATAATAAATGGCAGTTCAGGGTAAAAATATGTTTAAGGATGTTTTAAACAAGCCTGTTCATTGCCCCTGAAAAGTCAAGTAAAGTTTGGTGATAAAATTTATGATCTGACACTACTTCTAGATCAAAACAAGTAGATAGTTGAGAGAATCTCTTAGGCGACAATATTAGATACACAGTATCTTAAGGGGTAAGAATCACAAGAGAAATATTCCTTGTGGAGAATTTACCTGACTGAAGGCTCAAAGCTTTCCTCTAACATGACCTTTGATGACAGAACAAGGTTGCATTATCTAAAGCTGGGTTAATGTTCATTGTGTCTTGTTTTGCTTACATTCTAGCTCCTGTCTATTCCATTCACTTGGAAATCTGAAACTTTGAGGATTTGACCTAAAGTTTGAGAGAAGTCTAAGCTTGCAAGTGAGGATCAAGCTTTTCCATGCTATGCAAAAAGAAAATCTGTAAAGTGTGGGAATCAAGACATGGCTGGGATTTTTCTATGCCTGTGAAGAAGGATTAGCCTACTGGTGGCACGACATTCATTATTGTGACACTTCTCAGGTCTCTTAATCTAGAAAGCACATGTGTATTAAAATAACAAAATAAATTCAGTATGTCCATTATGTATTATGCCATGCTATTTTTATTGAATTAAAAAAGAAACAAATTTTAAAATACCTGCTAGCAACAAATGGTATAGAATATGGTATACCATCAAGTACTGGTCAAGTGTCCATTTATCCCACACCTATGCATTGTGCCACATGTCCAACCTCCAGAAGGTAAATTATGAGTGACTCTGAGCCAGCAAGGGTCAAATAGCCTATATAAGAGCCATTCTGTAGTGGTGCCAATGATATTAGTCTATTACTCTAATAAGATGCTGATATCAATAGCATTGTATTGAGTTGATGTTTCTATGCTGACATTGGCATCATTTTGTTGGCATCAAGCCTGCTGGCCTAACTCCTCCATAGGCAATCATTATTGTATCCAAAGGATTTATTCAATGCATGTTTCAGTGTAATTTTTCTGCTGGACCTGCTTCGTGACATCTGACAATATGTTGTAAACAGTGGCAGCCAAAGACCCAGATAGTGAAATAAACTTTCAATAAGCATGTGGGGATGTAAATACATTTATTGCAAAGAAGTGATTGAATAGGAAATTGTGAAAGGAATGAGGTCAAAGAAAATTTCTACTCTTTCAATGAGCCCATAAATAGAAAGATATCAGAAGCTCTAAAGAAAAAAGCAGGTAGCGTACAAAGCTATAATGATCCCTAAGCAGCTTACTAGTGCAATGATTCAAAGGTTACATTTAACAAAGTACATTCCAGTGATATAGAAGGGGGACTACACGACCCCCAGAGAATGGATAACAATCATTCCATTCTTACATGATCACTCCAATGATACTTCAGTTAGACACATAGGTCCTTTTTATTTTAGCATGACCTTACATGACAGGATGCTAATTGGTTTGTGAGGCTAGATGTAAGTTAATTTTATACATAAAATGCCACCATTGGATATAATCCCATATAGGCACATTTTCCTCTAACTCTTCAGTCTTTACCCCATGTACAGAGGACAGCCCCCTGTACTGCTTACACCAACTCTTCCCTTGCTACAAGCTTTGCTCCCTCTATTTCATTGGCAAGCATATCAACTTTGAGTCAACTACTTTGTCCAGACCTCTGGTTTAATTTAAAGAACATATAAGTATATGACACAATAGAAAGGAATTAGGGATAAATCTAGCAAAATATATAAAGGATCTACATATGAAAAACAGCAAAATTCTAATGAAAAAATAAAGATCTAAACAAATGGAGATAATTCTATATCATAGATCAGAAGACCCATTATTGTTAAAATGTTAACACTTCCCCACTTGATCTTCATAGTTAATGAAAACTCAATCAAAATTCCAGAAAGCTATTGTGTGAATATTTACAAACTGATTATAAAATGTGTGTGTGTGTTATATATATATATATGTGTGTGTGTGTATGTATGTATATAAAGTCAAAAACTCAAAATAGTCAACATAATACTGAAGCAAAAGAACAAAGTTTGAGAACTTGCATTACTCAACTTCCAGACTTACCATAAAGTTATAGTAGTAAGGACAGCACAGTATTAGAGGGCAAGCTAAGTGTCCACAGAGCTCAATGAAACAAAATTAAAATCCCAGAAAAATCTCTACATAAATGTAGTCCATTGATCTTTGACAAAGCTGCAGTCATTTCAATGAAGTAAAAAAAAAATAGGCTTTTCAAAAAATGATGATGGAACAATTGAATGGTCATAGGCCAAATAACCCAGACACCTCACATTTTTGAAAAGATTGGTGATGACTTTTTAGATATAACATCAAAGATACAAACTATCAAAGAAAAAGTGGACTTCATTAAAGAGTTTTTGCTCTTCAAAGATATTCTTAAGAGAGAAAATTAGCCACAGAACAGGAGAAAACATTTGTAAAATCCATATCTGGTAAAAGACTCATTGCCAATATGCAAAGAATTTTTAAAAGTAAATGATCAGGAAACAAACAACCCAACTGAAAAATGGGTAAAAGATGTGAACAGATATTTCACCAAAGAAGATGGAAAATAAGAATATGAAAAGATGCTCTACATCATGTGATTAGGAAACTGCAAATTGAAACAAAACAAGATACTATTACATATCTATTAAAATGGCTAAAGTTAAAAAAATGCTTACAAGAATGTGAAGCAACAGAAATTTCCATTTTTTGCTGGTAAGAATGAAAAAGAGTATAGGCATTTTAGAAGACAAAGATAAATATAGTCCTACCATGCTATCCAGAAGTCATGCTGCTAAGTATTAACCACATGAGTTGAAAATGTGTCTACCCAAAAACCTGCACGTGAATATTTACTGCAGCTTTATTTATGATTGCTACCAAGATGTCCTTCAATAGAATAAATTTTGGCACATCCATAACATGAAATTTGTTCAATGTTAAAAAGAAAGGTGCTATCAAGCCACAAAATACCATATTGATAAATGAATGAAAATAGTCTGAGAAGGCTGCATACTCTATGATCCAATTACATGACATTCTGGAAAAGCCAAAACTTGTAGGACAGTAAAAAGATTGCTGGTTGCCAAGGGGAAGGAGAAACAAAGGGAGAGATGAACATGCAAAGAACAGAGGGTTTTTATAACAGTAAAACTATTCTGTACACTGTGATGGTGGATACGTAACATTATGCATTGGTCAAAATCTACAGTATGTTACAGCAGAGAGAGTGAACTTTAAGGTAAACAAATAGTAAAAAATCATTTAGGAAGTCAAGAAAGAATAAAAACAATAGAATGTATCTAAATGAAACAAGGTTGGAGAACAAGGTGCTGACCTAAGTAACTTCAGAAATTTAAGTGTAGTTTGTAAAATTAAAGGCAATAAGAAGTACACACACATAAATGTACTCTAGTTGAAAAAGTCATTCCCCATTAGGGTATGAGTTAAAATTTCTAGTTCTGTATACTTGTACACTGCCTATGAACAATTGAGTGAATGGATGACAGATGGTTCATGCCAATTTTTACGCTGTTGGAATGAATGAATAAGCAGGGTGAGAGGCTAGAAAGATCCATGCACTAATGAACTAAATTTGGAGACACCAGTTAGAACTCTTATTTAACTCAAAGACCATATGGAAAGTTGGTTAAAAAAAAAAAGCTTTACATGGGAAAAGCCTGACAAACACTACTCAGCCAGGTCACCAAGATCAACATCAGTAGTCAGGAATTATGTTGATCATATGTGACCTTGACATGACATTATAATGGAAAATGGCACTGTACCACCATCGTCCACCTCTCCAAAATCAATAACCCAAGTCTAATCATACTAACAACCATAGACAAATTCTAATAGAGGAGCATCCTGCAATGTCCTAGACCAAAACTCCCCAAATCATCATGTTCACCAAAAATAAGAGGAGTCTAAGAAGCTGTCATAGCAAAGAAGATGTGACAAGGACATGAAACAAGGTATCCTGAGTGGACCTTGGAACAGAAAAGAGAACAGTGGGAAATTGGAATAAACTGTAGATTTCAGTTAATGTATCAGTACTGGCTCTTTAACTATAATAAATGTACCTTATATAAGATGTTAATAATAAGGAAAGCAGTTGGGGTGGATGTGATTTATATACGGGACCTCCCACTATCTGCTCAAATTTTCCATAAATCTAGAACTATTTATTTTTTTTAGAACTATTTTTTAAAATAAAGTCTACTAATAAAAAATTTAAATTGATTGTGTTTTTAATATATTGACAATGAACTGGGAAGAAAATTTAAAAATACATAATCATTTTAATAGCATCAAAAACATTAAATACTGAGTGACAAGTTAATAAATATATGAATTATGTATACACTAAAAACTAAAAACAAAAAAACAAAAAAAATTACTGAGAGAAATTAAAGTCCTAGATAAACAGATGTAATTTGTACATAGGCAGAAGTTCATATTTTGTTACCGTGTCAATTCTTCCAAATTGATCTATTGATTCAATAGAATCTAAGTCAAAATCTCAGCAGGTTTTCTTTGGTAGAAACCTACAAATTGACTTTACTATATATGAAAATGAAAAGTACCTAGACTAGTCAAACAACTTTGGAAAATAATAATGAAGTTGAAGAACTGATTCCAAATTTATTATAAAACTATAGTATTGGGTGGGTAAAAATAGATGAAAAGATTAATGGTATTGAATAGGAAGTTTGGAAATGAATCTGCGAATGGATAAAGTCAATTGATTTTTTAATTCAAAATTCTGATATTATTCAACTTAAAAAAGGCATTCTTCTCAAGAAATAGTGCTAGAACAATTAGATGCCATATATAAAAAATATGAACCTTGATTCACATCATATACAAAAATTAATTAAGATAAATTATAAACCTAGATGTTAAACATCAGACTATGAAGTTTCTGAAAAAGTATGGGCAGTGCCTGTGGCTCAAAGGGTAGGTTGCTGGCCCCATATGCCAAAGGTGGTGGGTTCAAACCCAGCCATGGCCAAAAACTGCAAAAAAAAAAAATATATATATATATATATAAAACATATTTATGAGCTTGCATTAAATAAAGCTTCCTTAAGACACAAAAAGCATGAATTATAAGAAATTAGATTTATTCAAAAATAATTTTGCTGTCTATAGGGCATTGTTAATAAATAAAAATGTAAGCCATAGACTGTGAAACAGCGTAAGTAAAACATGTATTTGATGACGGATGTCTTCGATTGCATCCAAACATAGAAATAACTATTAAGACTCAACAACAAGACAAATAAAATGACTTTTAAAAATAGACCAAAAATTTCAACAAACATTTCACCAGAGAAGATATGTAAACTGCAAAAATAAAAACATGAAAAATTTATCAAGTGTTATTCATTAAGGAAATTCAAATTAAAACCACAACTAAATACTAGTACACAGCCTCTAGAATGGCTGATACTTAAACATTTGGAACAGTAAAGACTTCTTAGCACACAGAGGAGGTAGAATGCTTATACACAGTGGATACAAATGTAAAACTGCACAACCCACTTTGGAACATAATTAGTCAGTTTCTTACGAAGCCAGTATACATTTGCAATAGATCCGGCAATTTCACTCTTTGGTGTTTACCCAAATGAAATGAAAACATGCATCTAAGCAAAGACTTTCATGCAACATCCATAAGAGCCATATTTATTTTGTATTTATTTTTATTTTTTTGAGATAGAGCCTCAAGCAGTCACCCTGGGTAGAGTACCATGCCATCACAGCTCACAGCAACCTCCAACTCCTGGGCTCAAGCGATTTTCTTCCCTCTGCCTCCCCAGTAGCTGGGACTACAGGAGCCCGCAACAACGCCCAGCTATTTTTTTGGTTGCAGCCGTCATTGTTGTTTGGCGGGCCCGGGCTGGATTCGAATAGGCCAGCTCAGGTGTATGTGGCTGGTGCCTCAGCCGCTTGAGCCACGGGCACCGAGCCTGGAGCCATATTTAAAATAGTCCCACACTAGAAACAGTACAAACATACATGGACAGGTGAATTTACCAACAAATTATTCTACACCCATGAATGAATGCTACTCAGTAATTACTAGGAGTGAATTACTGATTCAAACATCTCAAAATCACTATGATGAACAGAAAGAAAAAGACAAACAGACATGGGCATACATAATATACAGTCAATACACAATGTACATGTAATGCTCCATTTTTATGAGCTACTAGAAAATATAAATTTAATCTCCAATGATAAACAACACATTGGTGGGTGCCTGGGGCTGGGTTTGCAAGTTAGGGACTGCCTAAGATGGGTATCAATATTCTGTATCATCATTGTGGTAGTGGTTATACCAAATGATCATTTGTCAAAATGTATCAAATGTATATTTATAATGGGTATGTTTTATTGAATATAAACTGTATCTTTTATAAATTTAAAGCCTTCAATTTTATTTTTTTAAAAACCCAGGAAAATAATTTGTGTTCCCTTTGTATTTAAAAAATGGAATGAGGAAAACATAAGAAAAGGTTGTGAGATGAACCAAAACTACCCACACAACATGCCTTTGCCACGAAGCACTAAGCAGGACATTTTGGGGGCATCAGAGAAACTATTTTTAAATGGTTATACTTGTCCCATAGGACTCACAGGAAAAATCTGTAATTAGAGTGAGAATCTTTGTACATGTAATCCAAGCCCCAGAATGAAGCAAATTCTTTGTACAATAAGGCCAAAGTTTTTCCTTTGGAAGGAATAGCATTATAAAACTTCAGTATTCTTGAAACTAAGTGGTCTTGAGAAAATCAATTTTTTTGTGGCAAGAAAATATGTTTGCTCTTAGACTATTAAACGGCAAAATGAGTGACAGCCATAGTGGATGGAGAATTGGAACTAGACTTGAGTGTCTATTTCCCCCTCTGTCCTCTAGTTCTAACGGACCAGTGCTCTTTCCTCTTCCCACTAGCGCCCAGTGAAATGCAGGCAGTTGCCCACACTTTGAGACACAAATACAACCCTGAAGGTGCAAACAGAAGAGACTGGGGTTGAAACTCATTTTAGAACGATTCGGAAATGACAGTGTACCCATAGATCACATGGCCAAGTGCAGCCAGAAGGAGGCCTGCTCACAGAGAGGGGCAGTATAAAATTTCATAATGAACAAGGTGTGGCTTTAGAGAGGGGAGAATGGGGGCCAATCAATGAAATTAAATGTACTAAAGTTAGGCTTCTTAGAAGCAGTTATTCAGGTCTCTCTCATGTGCCAAATTTGTTCATTCTCATTTCTAGACTCACCAATGTCTGGCTGAAACTGCAGACACAAATCATGACAGGTCCCTGGACAGAAACTTCCCAGTGTATTTAGAAGGGAGTGTATCACTCTTCACGATGTGGCCTCCACCTCCCTTCTCACATCAATCCCCACACATACTCAACGCCCTCTCCTGGGCAGCCAATGTCTAGCCCACCTTCGTGACTTTCCATCCTGTTTTTTAGTGTATTCATGCCTCTCCCCTGGCTTTCACTCTCCTGGGAAGAGTTCATGTCTACCACTACACTCTAAGCACCATGGGGGAAGAAATAATACTGATTCCTACTGCTATTCCGAGCACCTAGCACAGGGCCTGGCACAGAGGAAGTGCCTGAAGAACATCTGTTGACTGAATGAAAGCTTCCAATCATAAAGAATGGAATCCTTTGTCGATAATTTAGTAGAGCAAACTTCATAGCTCTTCCTGTCTAAGTCAATCCAGCTCCATGTGGAAGTGGAGCTCTAACCTAGGTGTTGCTTAGTAATCAGTGACATTCCCTTCATAATTTATGCAACTAGATCTAAGCCCTTCTCTTTTGCTAGATTCTCTCTCTCTATATGTGTGTGTATACACACACACACACAGTGTTCCTCCTCATTTTCTGTTTATCCAAGAGGACTGAGAATTCAATTTATTAGAAGCCCCACCCTTTTATGTTTGTGCTTCAGTGTACAAGATTGGGGGAAGAAATGAGGAGGCTTAACACACAGTTCTAACATGACAGAGAAAGAAAGGGAACAAAAGAATGTGCAGGGGATGATTAAGTGCTTCTGAATTTACACAGTGAAATATGGACAGTTTAAATGTCTTTGCTGTTTGCTTCTTTTCAAACTGTGAGCAATTTCAAACACCCCATGCTGCTGTAAGATTAATTGAGTTCTGCATGCTTTTAACTTGCTTCGGGTACCAAGGAGAAAGGATTTCCACAGAAACCCTGTTTGCCAGAGCAAAGAGAATATCTCATTAATGTATGATTAATAGCCATTTGTGGAGTGATTAATTAGTCATTTTGACAATAAACTGAGCCTGTGCACATGTCTTTGCTGGACTTCAAGTTTCACATGTACGAGAAAATGAGAAACAGTCTTCCCCACCTTAGCTTCCTCCCTGCACCAAGACTATGGAAAAATCCAAAGGCCTTTGCATATTCTGGTCTTGTCTGATTTCATCTGGTTTGTCTTTAAGAACAACGGCCCTGAAATGGAAGCTCTCCAGCATGATTGATGGCTTCTCTTTCTATCTGCAAGTTGGAAATTCAGAAAAGGATTTTTTTCTCCTAGGTCTTACTGCTTATTGGTACAAGAGTTATTTCCACTTTGCCGCAGAATTGATTTGCAACAGTGGTGTATGAGTTTGTATATTTTTCTCACTGGCCCGTCACAAAGCATAAGTCAGCAAGTTTCCTGCGATATGATGGATTATGTAGCCGGGAGCCTCCTGGTAATGTTTCCATTAAAAGGATGAGCATATTGTCATTAACTTTTTAGAACTGGAATCATCCAAATTCTGTACCTTGACATTTCATAAACTATATTATTTCATAGCACCGATTTTTTCCACATGTTATATCCATTGGACCCCAGGAAGATTCCTACATACCTGATTGCCCATTCTACAAAATGCAGACATTAAGAAAGCACTAAAAACAAACAAACAAAAAAACAAGGGAAATGGTCCTAAGATTTCATTCTGCTTCTTTCTATGTAAGACTGTTTAATTCCGAGAAAGAAAAGAACACAGAGAGAGAGGAAGAACACCTGCTTTTATCTAAACTGTTACAACTTAAGAGATTAATCAAAATGAAAATAGGGTAAGAAAAATCAAACCCCAAACTCCTGATTCTAGTTTATTATTAAAACCACTCACACATAGTAATAAAGAAACCCTTATCTTCCCCTCTCCTTGTTCTTTTCCTTCCCTTTATCCATCTATAATTCGGTAGAGGGTGCATGTGAGTAGCGGTATATTATCAGAAGGCTGTTTTGAGCAGGTCAAAGTAAAACTAAATAAGCAGTCTAATAAGATCAATATACAAAAAATGTCTTTGGAAGCAGCATCATAAAGGCGAAAACTGTACAACTGGCTTTGGAATATGACAGAATTGAGTTTGAATCTTGGCTTCACCAGTCACTAGTTGCATTGCATGAACAAGTAACAATCTCATCAAGCCTCAGTTTCACTTGTAAAATAGACACAACTAATAACCACCTCATAGGTTATTTTGCAAATTATAAAATTAACTTTAAATGTCTAGAAGACATATAAACAGTGCCTGATACCTGTGTGTGTACGTAACACTTTTAGTACCATTTTTTTTTTCACAGCATTTAGAGATGCAACGGAACAGCTTCTTGTACAAACATGTTGATACAGTTAAATGCAAGAGTTCAGGGGCCCAGAGGTATATAGGAATTCCCTAAAGAGACCTACATCTGTGAACAACCAAGCCCTAACCTGATGAAAGAGGAAGAAAATAGCTATCATTCAGAACATTGTGTTACAGAGAACAACCTTGACTTAGCACCTTTCTGGAATACACTCGGAGTGAGGAACATATCTTTTAGTGACTGACAAATTTTGTGGGCCTTTTGCATGTTAACAGTTAACACACACTCACTTACATGCACACTTTGCATCACCAATTGTCCTCAAGAGACATGGCTGCATTACCACACATTTTCTCATCATTTTAAGACACACTTTCTTTTCACATTTAACATCTCTAAAATCAGAGATGTCTTATAATCAGGGGTGTGTCTTTGCTTAATTGGCAGCACTTTTTTTTCTTAATGGAACATAAAAACATTAGTGTGACTTATAACTAATGAAGTTTTAGGTTTAATGAACTATATTAAGTAGTATATGTCAGTCTAAGCAGATACTGCCATAGAATTCTCGGGGGTCCCAATTGGTGGCCTCTGGAGAGCACCATCTCAGGGTACTACCACCACCATCGCAGGGCCGGGAAGCCCAGGCCTGGCCACTGAAAACCATTTTCCATGTTTTTAGTCAATATTTAAATATAAAAAGGCTGTTATGGATTGCAGTGGTAGAATGTCTTGATGATTTCATTGGAAAGAGAATTCAATAAAGGAATTTTTTTTTGAAGATATAATAATAATTCCTACATCAATCCCCAAGGAATATGTATTATTAAACATATAATAATTGTCTCATCTTCTGAGATCAGCATAATAAACTTAATGGGAATTAATATACTACATCAATGTCACTTGACAACTTCCATTATGAAATTCACCATAAAACTAAATTATATATCTCCAAGAAAACTCAATCAATATTATATCCAAGCCACACTGTTATTTTATGTAACTATAATCCAGTGATAAATATCCTTTGCTTTTTGATTTGCCTTTACTGCATTTGAATTCAAGTGAAATAGTGCCAGTTAGGTAACTAGTTGACAATCTTTCATTTTCTTCTTATTTCTTAAGCCTTTGAATTCAGTCCACCTAGGATATTTTTTAAACTTAAGAAAATTGTACCTAAATTCTTACATTTTTTCAATGAATGAAAATGACATAATGACAGGATCACACAGATTATAAATGGAGAAGAAAATGAGCTTTATATTTGGCGCAAATGATTCTTCCTTTTAATACATATAAAAACATTTTGTACTAGTAAAGAGTGTATGGTAATAAATTATTGAGGGAAATATTAAATTATCTTTTGTTTTAAAAGGAATTTACCTTTTATAGCTATCAGTTAACATTTGTCAACCTATAGACAGGGAGAAAAAATAGGCTCTAAATGTTGAGCTAAATCATTACTGTTTTATGATGATCATCTATTCAATGATAAGTATTTATTTATTAACATTTCTGATAAGTGGGACTTTCACAAAGAAGAAAATTTATCCTTCCTGAATCATGTAACTGAAATAAAAATTGGGAAGATCAAATGGATTCCAAATTAATAATCCATTATGCTCCTTTTTAAATATGTTTGGACAGAGCGTATTCTACAATCACTGGCATATAGTGTACTAGTAATACAATGCACACTACATAAAACATTAAATAGGCATCAAACAGGAACTCTTCCGTTAAGCTATAAAGCAATGAAAAATCATAACATGCCAATTCTAGCCTCACATTTAAAAGACTTTTCCTCAATAATAAGAAAAGTAGAAAGATGAATGGGATGAAATTGCACTCAATTAATAGCAATATTTTGCAATGGTCTGAGCCAAGACCAAATTTACAGAAATGGGGATTCTGGCTCAAAGGAGTAGGGCGCCAGTGCCATATACCAGAGGTAGAGGGTTCAAACCTGGCCCTGGCCAGAAACAGCAAAAAAAAAAAAAAAATCCTTTCACTAAAAGGGATTCTGCAGAGAAAGACAAGATTTCCTTGCCCCCATTCTTGCTTAGAAATGAATGTTTTTTTGTTTGTTTTTTTTGTTTTGAGGTAGAGTCTCGCTGTGTCACCCTGGGAAGAATGCCCTGACATCATAGCTTACAGCAACCTCAAACTCTTAGGCTCAAGTGAACCTCCTGATGAACTGGGACTACAGAAACCTGCTACGATGCCCAGCCATTTTAGTAGAGATGGGGACTTGCTCTTGCTCAGGTTGGTCTTGAACTCCTGAGTTCAAGCAAAAAAATGAAATCAGAAGGCTGCAGGTTCGCACTCTGATTAGGGCCCTTTATTTCCAGGCATTGTGCTAGGCACGGAAGACACAATAACAGCAACCGCATTCCCTCTCCTGGAGGCAGCCACAGGCTAGCGGCGTGTAAAGAATTTATTGCATAACATAAGTGGTACTATAATAGACCATACATCAAGGTACAATAGAAACAGAAAAGAAAGAGAGAGCGGGTCTACCTGGAGATTTATGAGAGAGATCACAGAAAAGCAAATCCCTGGGAGGACGTCAGCAGGCAGGTGAGGGAAGGAAGCACAACTGGACAGAGGAGGGGACGTGCAATGGCCGAGAGGAGGGCCACTCCAGAGGGGCGTGATACTCAGATGAGGCCAGGAGCTGTTTCTGGCTAGAGTGAAGATGCAGGGTTGTCGGAAAGAGATGGGGCAGGGCCTTCAATGCTCTGCAGGCCATGCTAAGGAGTAGAGCTGTTCTCGTTCAAGATGGACATAAGGACAGCAGTGAAATGGTGACTTTGAGGTACCCAAGTAGGCCCTGAGCTACTGACAGGTAGGTACACTGAGCCTCATCGGGGCCTCCCCCCAGGTAAAGAACCGTGCACAGCAGCCTGGCTCAACACGCCGTGAGGTTATATTTCCTTAAACCTGCTTTGTAGCTGCTGGGCCC
This sequence comes from Arctocebus calabarensis, assembly GCA_963573935.1. Taxonomy (NCBI): domain Eukaryota; kingdom Metazoa; phylum Chordata; class Mammalia; order Primates; family Lorisidae; genus Arctocebus; species Arctocebus calabarensis. The sequence goes on from CAUYON010093085.1 coordinate 28,354, forward strand.
CCCAAAAGCAGCAAAATGCATTTTCAGATTTAGCAGAACTAAAGGAGGCAAATGAAATAAAAGTAAAAACAGGTATACTTTCAGTTTAATCTATTCCATTGCGGTAGGACTCTTTGACATAAGAACCATCCATGCAAGAAGAACGACATAAGTTAACCTAGCCCACATAGAAAGACATTTAAAACAAAATTCAAGAACTGGTCTGATACAGAGAGAGACGCAGGAACGTGAACTCCTTCCCTCTGCCTAATTACCTCTGCAATAACTTGCTAGTTTTGTTTAGGAGTCTCTCTAGCTGAGAATGAAGTCTCTTATATCTGTCAAGTGCCAACACAGTATAAATGAAATAGCATTATAAAGCAACAGAGAGATACCTGCACCTGTGCATATTAATGATGCACTAACATTTCACTGTGGCTCAGACTTTGTAATGAGCTTTCTCTGTCTGCCAAGTGCACAGTGGCACAGTACAGGTAACGTGTGTGCAGTCACATCTCTAAAATAAATGCAGTCCATTAATCAAATATGACCCTGAGTAGCAGAGGAAAGAAATTCTGAAAATGTGATTTTTATTTTATTGCTTGCCTCTCCATGCAAGTTTTGGCTCTGTGCCGGCCACTGATGGAGAGTGATTCCATGTGACAGCAGACCTGGAGCTGATGTAAGGGAACCTTCTGTGTTCCTTCAGTTTCTTAAAACAAAACAAAACAAATAAAAACCTTAACACAGTTTTTTTTCCTATGTGGAAATATACTAATATTCTTGACATATGTTTATCAAATTTTTAGTGATACATAATAATTGCACATATTTAATGAGGTACATGTGCTATTTTAAAACTCAACTGATTTTAGACACTTTCTTCTGTCCTCATAAGCTGTACCTGAGGTCTGACAGTTAAGTTTGCAAACTCATCCTCATTGCAGAATACCACCATGGTCACCAGATGGCCAATGGGAATACTTTGAAGGTGATCGTAGTGATGTTCAGCAATGAGATATGTAGCACTTTTTCTGGAATGAGTTTGTGAACTTAATTGTCTGTCCTCATAGTTAGTTATAGAGCCCAAGCCCTTGTCAGAGAGAAGCTATGTGAAGCTGTGTTACAAGGTAAAGGGGAAGAGATATCAGTGAAAAAGTCAAGACAGCTCCTTCAATCCCTTTCTCATCTGGCTCCCCTCCCACCTCTGCCCGCCCTCCCCAACCCTGTTCCTGGTGGGTCATACTCTCCTGCTGCCTTTCTAATAGCAGGTATCTGCTCCATGATTTTTGCCTCTATGAAAGAGATGTGGCCATTGCAGTACCCCAGAACTTTCTGGCCATTGCCTGTAAAATTATATCTAGTTGCTATCTAGATTGGAGTTATGCATTTAGGGAGGAAAACTGTAGCCTTGCTAGAGATTTGCTTTAAATTTGTATTTTAAGAAAGACCACACAGTCTTTTTTTTATTATTATTATTGAATCATAGCTGAGTACATTAGTGCAATCAAGGGGTACAATGTGCTGGTTTCTTATAGAATCTGAAACATTTTCATCAAACTGTTTAACATAGCCTTGCATTTTCTTAGTTATTGTATGAAGACATTTGTATTCTGCATTTAGTAAGTTTCACCTGCACCCTTAAATTGTGGTACATGTATACCATGGAATACTATGCAGCCTTAAAGAAAGATGGAGACTTTACCTCTTTCATGTTTACATGGATGGAGCTGGAACATATTCTTCTTAGCAAATTATCTCAAGAATGGAAGAAAAGTATCCAATGTACTCAGCCCTACTATGAAGCTAATTTAAAGGTTTCATATGAAGGCTATAACCCAACTTAGCACAAGAATATGGTAAGGGAGGGGAGGGGAGAGGTTGAGGTGGAGGGAGGGTAATTTGTGGGGCCACACCTATGGTACATCCTAGAAGGGTACAGGCGAAATTTACTAAATGCAGAATACAAATGTCTTCATACAATAACAAAGAAAATGCCATGAAGGGTATGATAAATAGTTTGATGAAAACATTTCAGATTGTATATGAAACCAGCACATTGTACCCCTTGATTGCACTAATCAAGATGTACGCAGCTATGATTTAATAAAAAAAAAAAGAAAACACCAGATACTATTGTAGTTCTTAAATGAAAATATCTCATTTCGTCCTCTTCCTCCTGCCCCTTTCCTTGCCTCCTCCATTTCCTGTAAAGTACGAAATGAAAAACTCAGAAAGTAGCCTTCCCTCTTAGATGCTTCAGGAATAGCCTAAATCTTGGAACCAGGTGGACCCAGTTCCATCAAATACATATTGGGGTGCAGCCTTGAGAAATAAGAATTGCACGAAGCTCAGCATCCTCATCCGTAATGTGACAGTAGTCATCTTTGCCTCCGAAAGCCTGTCAGATCAACTGAATAAGCAAAGTGCTTGGAGAGAGTAGGTATTCAAAAACAATGGCTTATAAACAAACATTTAGAGTAGCTATATGCATTACAAACCCTCAAACTTCAAATAATCTAAGTGTCTATCAGTACAGAAATGAGAATAAACAAATCACAGAATAAGTGGGTCACTATGAAAGTTTTGAGATGGATGGTGTTGTGGTTTATTATTTTACTTCCAAGAAACACGGTTGACAGTGACCTCTCTGATTCACCTATGCAAGTTTCAACATGCTTGGCTTATAACGGTGTTGCTAGGAAGGTTTGATTTGTTTGCATTCACACAGATTTTACATTTCTTGATTTTGGTATCTAAAAACTTGTGTAATGAGCCACATACTAATATGATCATATGCTACTCAATAAAAAAAGGAATGAAAGAATAAAAAATAAATAAATAAATAAAAATAAAATATGCTGCATGCCCACAATGATCAGGCTATGTCTATGTTCTTAGGAGAAAAAGTGTTGCTTCACAAGGATTGAAGTTAGGCTGAAAAGATGCCCTGCCTCATAGTCATAAGTCTTAATCAGCAGTTTTACAAGCTGAAACATAAGGTTTGTGGCAAGCGGATATTTTCTTTGCAGTTAGGCAAAAGCATGTGACAAATAAATGTCAATTTAAGTATTCCATTCTCTAAATGTGTTTCTAAAGCTTTTCATTGAAAAATTAAATTAGTCTCATCTGGTGATAGAATAAAATATACCCAACTTGGAAGGGAAGTAAATTTTAAGGGTCAACTGTGAAAAAGACTGGTAAGTCTCAATCAGTCATACAAAGAAAAAGGTTAATTTGAGTCGCCTTCTTGAGCTGCCAAATCTAAGAATTTATATTTTGATAAAGTTGGTACTCAGATAAACCAATACCAACAAATATTTTTACTTAGTTGTCTACATGTGGCCCAGTCAACATTTTATACCATTTTGTACATTTTAAAGCCGGTTTTATAAAATCAATGAATCTAGATATTCAGACTTTTCAAAAATAGATTAAAGCCTACTGCGGACTTTTTTTAGTGACACAGATCACTCAATATTTCATGTCCCAGATCAATTACTATTAAGTGACAAAAGGCAAACCATACGGTACTTTAGCCTTAGGTTATTCCATCTGAAAAACAGAGATAATCATGCCACTTAGCATGTCAGGAAGATCAAATGGAACTTTTGATATTGTAAAGTTTCATAGGAATATAAATAATGTTTACCACCCTCCAAAGGTGAAAACGAGTGCTAGGCAATGGGAGGACTCTGCCCAGCTCTCCCATATCTTTAAAATCTAATAGGAGACATCACCTACTGATTGCGATGCTGTCACTGTCTTCTACCTCCCAGAAAGAAGGTCTTGCCATCTCTTTGATATCGCTGCAGGATCAAATATCAAATACAGTGTAGTTGGGATCCATATATCTCTTCCTAACAGTCTTGACTTGGCAATATTCTAAGTTTCTGATTCATTTAATCGTCTAGAAACCAGAAATTACTGATGAGAACTTTTTGTTTTCTACTCTCAACAGAGTACCCTTCAGGCTCTTTAGCAAGAGTTGTGGGGGGAAAGCTATGGGTTTTATTTTCAGAGACAAACTTTGTGAACGTTGAATCAAGAAGAAATGGCTTCTTCAAAATGGATCCAGCAACCTGATGTATGATTTAACACTGCAAAAGATATATATTCAGTTAAGTCATTTTTTCAAGTAGTCATCTTGCCTAGCTCACTTGTTTCCTCATGACTTTTTCTCAGTGCAATTTTAGAATTTTTCTTTTTGGAATAAGAGTCATTATAAAATCTGTATATCACTTTTTCATCAAGCCAAATCATTCTTTATATTCAACAACCTGGGTATGGGTGACTTGTGTCTATTTCTAATAACATAATTCACCTGCAAAGGTTGATCATTTGTAATCATTCTCGGTGTCCAAAAGAAGTCTCTAGAGATATTAGCCCAAGAGAAATTGCAAAAATATATTGTTCAGCATCTTTAGAAAAAGTGATTACCTCCTGACAGCAACAAAGGGAAGCTCACAATCGGATATGTAAGTTCTAAATGTGTTTGTTAAATATTGATCACAGCAGCCATTCTAAAATGCTTTTGCAAATAACATAGGAAAATGTTCACAATATAATGTTACATGAGAAGAAAAATGGAGTAAACACTGTATATCTGTTCCTTCAGGAAGCCATTATTTATTGAATTCCTATGAACCAGGCACTGTTTTAGATTCTGGGTACTCAGCAAAGAGCAAGTTTATTGTAATGTACCAATTTTGTTTAAAAACAGATTAACAAAATAGCTCACATTTGGTGTGCTATTCTAGGCACTGAGCAAAGCATTTAAGTAATTTATCTGTATTACAATACTACAAAGAAAGTGCAATTATATCAGTTTTACAGATAAGGAAATTGAGCCACTTATAAATGTATCCAACCAGCATGTTAGAGCACAGGGCAGAGATGAATCTAGAATCCACATCTTTCTCCTCTTTCCTAACTCCATGTTTCACTGTGTTGTACCTACACAACGCACTGTTTTAAACAAACCATGGTCCCCTCCACCCACTCCTCACAAAATCCAAAGTAATTTCACAGCCTTTTCTACCTTAGCCAGAGAATAGCAAAATCCAATCTTGTTTCCTGAATATAATAAGTCTGACATTTAAGTTCACAAACTCATCCTAGGAAAAGTGCTACATACCTCATTACTGAATATCACTATTGTCACCTTCAAGGTCCTCCCCTTGGGAGGCTATGAGCCAAAACCCTTTCTCTGGAATTGCCATCAATGCTGTCATTGTACTATCCTTGATGTCCTGAGTAGCATCTAAATTCTTCCTTTCAATATTTCCTTCATCTTTGGGAAAAGAAAAAATTCACTGGATGCCAGATCAATTGAGTAGGGTTCCAATACAGTTATTTGTTTACTGGCTAAAAACTCCTTACTAGACAGTGGGATGTGAACTGGCCCATCATCATGAAGCAACAGCCATGAGTTTTTGGCCAAGATTTTCCTAACTGTTTATCTATTGATGTTTACTTGGCCTGCTGTGCTTCTCACAGTCAGCCAATGATGTTGATGTACAATTTGACATATTTTTCCCATGTTTTTGCCAGTTCTTCTCCTTACTGGCCACTCTTAATGAGTGATGCATTCTCTCCCCTCAGAAAAATATTTAATAAATGGGTCCACTGCCATTTTCTTGATGGCATCATCCCCATAACTGTGAACTGGTATGTTTCTGATTTCACTTCCACTTCTGCCAAGTTTAATGAGAAATTTACAAATGTTTTGTTCATTGCTCTAACTTAAACTCCAACATTCTTCAGACAGCACACAAAAACATACAACAGTAAAACAAAACTCAGGAAGACACCGCCACATGTTAACGTGAACACAACTGATATGCCAAGGTTATGAAACCTTACCAAGATGTTCATACAGTGCTGCAAACATAAGTATATAGTAGCAAGTTTGCAAATATAATTGTCAGACTTGTTGAGTCCTCTGGGTCTTTCTTCAATTAAAAAAAGTAACAAATTATCCCAGTAAACTCTGGCACCTACTCAGGACTCATCTTGTACATTTAATTTCTTACACTGTTCTTCCCTGATACCTACCAATTCCCCATACAAAGACTCCTAAAGATCTAATAACTAAAGATTCACTTGAGTCTTTCTTACTAGTACTTTGGGATTCTAAGTTACTAATAAAGATCAAATTTTCTCTATCTTCAGATATATCAGTATGTCCAAAAACAATATGCAGAACCCAGGAGACAGACACCTGAGGTTAAAAACGCATATGTGATGACATTTTGTGTTACTTAAGGTCATGTTAGCTGCTGTGGTAGACAAACCAAGTCTAAAACCTCAGTGACTAAACATAATAGAAATTGATCTTTTACTCATGGAAAGCCCAACACTTATGTGTCTAGCTGGGAAAAATTACGATCTGTAAGTAATATGAGGTATATCAGAGCAAGGGAAAGGAAAGAATGTGTTGGCCACCTGGAAAGGTAACATCAAGAGAAGGTGACAGAAGATTCAGAAGTGAAATTGTTTGAGAAGGAGAAAGAGCTAAAACTGTAACTTTCAATCAATAATATGACAAAGGAAACTAATTCCATCTAAACTGATGTCCTGTTTTCAGACTGCATATCACTTTACAAGCTGAGATGTGGTACACGTTTAATTGCTCTTTTGTCAGAAGCACTAATTCCCTTGATTGTGTTGTAAAAACAAAACTATTGAAGACAAATTTTTAAAAGCCCTCAAAGAAAAATTAATATTCATATACAGCTGTCCATTTGAAACCACATGAGGTTGAAGTCAGTAATTAGCATGGCCAGAAAAGTTCCAGCAAGTGGCCTTATATTGAGAGTTTTTTTATATAAGTCTTTCCCTCTTAAATAAGTCTGCTGGGTGTAAATGTGAGATGAAAATAGTGGCGTAATTTAGCAAACCAAGTACTTATATGTAAAGAGTACATCATTCTGGGGACACCAACCATCTGGACTTGGGTTTTATCCAGTTAAACAAGGAAGATTTAAACTATGTTTAATCCCTCCTTAGATCAGGAGTGGCTCTGCGAGTCCGAAATCTGACTTTTAGGAGTGGAAGGCAACTTTGCAATCATCTGGTTCATGCTATTCCCCATTTCTCTGATGAGAAAAGGAAGACTTAGTGAGGATATGTGACAGTCAAATAATAAAAATAACTATGAACAAATCTAGAACTTAAGTTTTCTGTTCATTAAACGATGGCTCACACATACCCTTGTCTTTAAGAGTTTAGATTTAGAACTTTCTAGCAAAAGAGCTCTATGCATAGCAATATCAGCTATTTTCTACAATTCTGGGAGATCCAGCTTGAAAATGGAACATTAATACAACAAGCTAGATTTATCTTCATTATTGACAGGCCAATGGGAATAGTGACAAGTGCCAGGCAGTGGAAGAGAGGACCAGGAGGCAGCTTCTGCCAGAGAAAGCACAGGGCTTTGGGGACCACACAGGGCTACAGATGGCAAGTGTCAGTGAACTTCTGAGGCCCTAATGATTATTCTGTTTTCTCTTCTGACATGGTTCCTGCACTAAATAGACTCCAGCCCTGCTCTAAGGCCTGGGATAATTCCAGAAACCACTGTTCGGAAAAAGTACCTCACTGTTGTAATTTATGGTGTCACTGCATTCATCCATCCATTCCACAAAGCTTTTCTGAGTCAAAAGCCAATTAGTAGATAGAAGGAAGCAAATGGTGAACACCACATGTATGTACCACTTTGCTTGTGAGAGGTTCACAGTGAATTGGAGGAGAAGGATATGGAGAATTTCCATTGTGGCCATATTCTGTGGTTTTCCTACACACTCTCAAAGAGAGATACAGGCCTTGACCAAGCTTTTTAAAAGATAGGAAATATTCAACACCTGGAACTACATGGTAAACTCAGTTATCTCCTGAGGATTTAAGTTCCCAAGATAGAAAACGGCATGGTGTGGCATAAAACATTCTTTTCAAAAGGTAGTCTGCACCACAGCAGAACCAGCATCACCTTGGAGATATGTAGAAAGGCATAATCTCTGGCCCTACTTCAGACCTAGTGAATAGTGAGCTTCATTTTAGCAAGATCTCGGATGATGTGTGTATAGAATTTTATGCAGAGGCCCAAATCAGGAGCCTAAAGTCATATTTAATATTTACAAATCTCAGCAAAAAAGATCACAACTTTACCTCTCTAAGACTCATCTTCTTTACCTGTTGAATATGGATAATTATTTCTATCTCTGAATCATAATGAAAATCAAATGATATATCAAAGGTAAAATTGTAGCCTACTTGAAATTGGGCACCTGGGGTTGTGCTGCTTTTGGGGATGTTTAACGGTTTCACAGAGGAAATGTCATGACACTTTGCAATGGGGAATCCATTTTTAGTCCAACCTCCAAATAGGAAGTGATTCTTCCCACCCAGAAGAGTCTAAAATGAAGAAGGCACACAAATGAGAAGTGGAATAAAAGGGCATTGAGAAGAAAATGGAGGAGAATTTAAAAGAAAACCTGAGTTGTAAGAAAGGGAAAAGATAAGGAATGAAGGGAAAAATAGAACTTGACCCTCTGGTTCCCAGTAATGGACTCGATCTTTCTTTCTTGCAGTGCCTTTGAACTCAGTGAGTAAATGGCTTCCTTCTAGGTATTTAGAGGATCTGATGACATTAACACTTTTTTGAGACATTTTCTCTTCTGGCTGTCATTTTTATGCCCATAGAGCAGGTTTCCAGCAAGGATGCTGTCCTTATCCCTTCTGTTCAAGATGCCCTCTCAGCCTGTCCATTCTCTTTTTTTTTTCATTTTTTATTTTTTTATTATTATTTTTTAATATTTTATTTTATTTTATTGAATCATAGCTGTGTACATTAGTTCAACCATGGGGTACAGTGTGGGGGCTTCACACACAATCTGAGATATTTTATCAACCTGATTGACATACCGTTCATGATATTTTCTCGTTTACTATATGAAAACATTTTTGATCCGTATTTAGAAGTTTTCTCAAGTGAAGGCTACAACCCATTTATTGCATAGTATATCTTGATAGGTATCACAGATGGTATCAAAGTAAGACAGGCAGACGCTGCTCTTAAGAAGACTAGAAGGAAGAACACACGCAGCTAACAGCAATAAAAGGCCGGAGAGAGGAACTGCAGCAGAGGGTGAAACAACGTCTGTGCGATCTTTGGAAGCTGTTGATGATCTTAGTAGTAGGTGCCTTTGGATTCAGAGGTCAAGAGGCACGTTTCAGCTAAGCCTTATGGAAGAAGTAACCGTCAAACCACCAGAGATTAAATGTGAAGGAAGAGGAGAGCACAGGAGGACAGGTTGGAGCGGAAGCAAAGGGCCAAGTAGATCCAGAACATTGATTATTATCATCCACCTGTGGGCTAAAGTCCTATAGTGTGTTTCATCTGTGGAGTGAAGTTGGTGAATCTCATGGGAACTAGCCATTGTGATCTCCTGACCTGGACATGAAGGCTATGGTAGGTTCTCATTCAGGAGAATAACTCTGCATGTGTTTTCCCGAGGTTGACAGAAATGCATAACCTCTTTTGATGCATTGTTCAGAAAGTCTGCTTACCTCATGCCAATGTCAGGGTAAAATGGCAATCAGCAGAGTCCCTAATTTTTGTTAGTTAGCACTCACATGTGATTAGTTAGTTAGCCCATGACCCCCCCAAACAAAAAGAGAGATGTCACTATTCAAAATGATTACCCTTATGAATGATCAGCATGATTCACTTGTACTTATCCAGAAACTAATTCTTAATAGCTAAATCCAAGGGTTAGCATCACAAAGCTAATTATTATGCCTGCTAATTTTCTTTCAAATTTATTCTCCCCCTAAAAACACCACCAGTATATTATTATCCTTAGCTTCCATCCTAGCTGCTCCTTTTAAGTTGATCTCTTAACTTATATTTCACTATCTCTACCTAAAAAAATATATAGACTACATTTATTTATCTTTTGTATGAAGTAAAAAAATCTTCTAAAATTTCCTTTCTATTTCTCTTCCTAAGGCTTGAGTTATCCCAGTTTTGCCATATATTTATTTTTCCTCTTCAAATATGCCTGTTAGCTTCATTTTTTTCAAGGAGACCATTCATTACCCTTTTTGCGTATAGAATGAAATTTTGTTTTCCCTTCAAATGGTAGGAATCCAGGATTCCTTTTGGATCAATAACTTTGAAATGATTGCAAGTACACAAATTGCCTTGTGGTACCACTTTAAAAAATATGATCTAAAAAGGGAAGCCAAGATGGCGGTCTGTAGCCAGCTTTCTGCAGATGCTCCTGTCCAGAAGGAGAGTTAAAGGACAGAAATTTAGCCAGAAAGCCAACGATTTGGAGCTGAGCCAAGAGACAAGGTCGAGGAACGCACATCAACACTGTTGGAGCGACCTGCGACCCCAAGGATACAAATAAAAGGTACAGAGCACATCGCCAAGGCGACGGGAGTCCCCTCCCCCAAGAGAACAGCTCGCAGTATACGCCATACCTCCATACAAACAAGCGAGCGGAGTTCAGATGTCCTCCCACTCTACCCCACAGGAGAGACCCTCTAAAAACCAGACCTTGTTCCCCTGTGCCG
>CAUYON010093087.1:0-23035 GCA_963573935.1 Arctocebus calabarensis
GTGCCATCTCACGTGCAATTCCTTATAGGCCCAGCTTGGTTCTCCTCCAGTGTCTCCTCTTCGAGTTGTACCTGATTTTATTACCGGTTTTCATTCGAATCCACTGGGGAACGGGGCGATTTTGTTTTTGTTTCTTGGCCAAAAACCGCTTGATTCTGAAAGTCTTATGAGAGGACATGGCGACAAACGGGACTACTCACACTCACCACAATGGAGCAGAGCGAGAGAAAGCTGTATAATTTCTGAAGCTGCAGTTCGCTAGGTGGATATTACTTATTCCCAGGCAGACGATTTCCGGAGATTCCGTTGGCTCAAGGGAAAATCTTTCGGACTCTGGCGCCTTTTGTCCGGACCACCTCCGACCCGCCTCTGACCCGCCTCCAGCCCGCCCCATTGGCCAGGCATCCCTTAGCAAACCGGGAACCCAACGCCCGCCGCCTGGGTGCGAGAGTCCCTCGACCCGGGGTAGGTCATTTCCTGGCCTGAGCCGGCGAGTCCAACCTCCTTTCCCACAGTGCGCAGGACCACAGCCCGCTCCTCACGCCCCCTCCCCATGAAGCGTCCGTCGCGGTGTGTTTGCGTCATCGCGCCACGCCACCACTAGAGCCGTGGGGAAGATGGCGGCAGCCGTTCTTAGCGGACCCTCCGCGGGCTCCGCGGCTGGGGTTCCCGGCGGGACCGGGGGTCTCTCGGCAGTGAACTCGGGCCCGCGTCTTCGCCTGCTCCTGTTGGAGAGCGTTTCCGGGTTGCTACAGCCACGAACGGGGTCCGCCGTTGCTCCTGTGCATCCTCCGGTCCGTTCGGCCCCACATTTGCCCGGGCTCATGTGCCTATTGCGGCTGCATGGGACGGTGGGCGGGGCCCAGGTGAGTCCGTGGCCTGCAGGTCTGCGGCGGTGTAAGAAGGTTGGCGGGTTATCTGTGCGCCAGAATTGCGGTGCACTGCAGCAGCAGTATAGAGGTTGAGGGGAGAAGAGCTGAGGGCAGATACGGAATCTGGGTTATCAGTCCGGGAGAGATTCATGAATTTGCCTTTTATCCACTGTGAGTTTCCTTGGAGGAAAAATGGGCCTTATTTCTGTCACTAAGCTATTGGTAGGCACACAAGAATGGATTCGATTTTAGGCTAGGTCATTGACTAGTGTATGATCTTCAGCTGTTTTTTCCTCTGGTGCTATGTGTTTTGGGGATTCTTTCGGTTGAGTTAATGGGCATATATTTATTTGAGACAAGAGTCTCAAGCTGTCGCCCTGGTTAAAGAGCTGTGGCGTCACAGCTCACAGCAACCTCAAACTATTGGGCTTAAGCGAGTCTGTTGCCTCAGTCTCCCAAGTAGCTGAGACTACAGGCGCCCACCACAGCAACCAGCTATTTTGTTTCTGTTGTTGCAGTTGTCATTGTTGTTTTAGCTGGCCTGAGCCGGATTCGAACCCGTCAGTCTTGGTGTATATGGCCGGCGCTCTACACGCTGAGCTATGGGTGCCACCCTAGCTCATAACGGGCATATTTAGCAATGAAAATTTACTGAGCTGTTACTGAAAGCTAGATACTGCTCCAATTACAGACGTTGATGGCAACTTAGAAAGTTCTATGAAATTTCATGAGGATTGAATAGCAGAGGGTCTCTAGCTTAATCTGGAAAACTGCAGAGATTTTGTAAAGGAACTGAAACTTATTTATTTACTTTTTTTTTTTTTTTTAGTCTCACTTTATCACCCTCGGTAGAGTGCTGTGGCGTTACAGCTTACAGCAACCTCCAAATCCTAGGCTTAGTTGATTCTCTTGCCTCAGCCTCCCGAGTAGCTGGGACTACAGGTGCCCACCACAACACCCAGCTATTTTTTTGTTGCAGTTTGCCCAGGGCTGGGTTCGAACCCACCACCCTTGGTATATGGGGCCAGTGTCCCACTGCCTGAACCACAGGCGCCGCCCTGGAATTTATGTTTTTATTTTTTTATTTTTTGAGACAGAGTCTCACTTTGGTAGAGTGCTGTGGCTTCCAGATCACGGCAACCACAAACTCTTGGGCTCAAGCAATTCTCTTCTCTTAGCCTCCGGAGTAGTTGGGACTACAGGCTTCTGCCACAAAGCCAGGCTATTTTTAGAGACCAGATCTTGCTCTTGCTCAGATTGGGCTTCAACCCGTGAGCTCAGGCAGTCCACTCACCTCCTCCTCCCAGAGTGCTGGGATTACAGGTGTGAGCCACTGCTCCCAGCCTAGGAACTGGAATTTAAACTGTGACCCTAAGGATGAATAGGGGTTGGGTAGGGGAAAAAAATGGGCAGGGCAATTCATTAAAAGGAAAGCTCCTGCGAGAAGGCCCTGTGATAGGAAGAAACAGAGAAAAATAGCATTTGTTCCTTGGACTCATGTGGAAGGGAAGAGAGTGGGTAGAGATGATTTTGGGGTAGATGGGCACAGCTTTGTAGGTTCAGATAGCATCCTTTGGACTATTTTACGAGCAGAATTTGACATGCAAGCTGGAAACCTAATTGTCACTCTGAATTCTTTCTTCTTCACACCCTCCATAAACAATCTACCTAGTCTTGCTGATTTTATCCTGAAAAACTTTCAGATCTATCCACTCTTTCCCATTGCTCCCATCCTAAGTTGAACTTCCATCATCTTGCCCAGATGAGGACACTGATTCTAACATCACATGATGTGGCTAGTCTGTGGTAGTTGCTCCTTTAAATATGTCTTACCTTCCCTACTCTCCTACTAACCCTCAAATTCTACCCATCTTTCAAGACTCATGTACAAGAAGTCTTCCTAATCCATGCCTTCATTGATGGGACCTTTCCAACTTTGTGCTTTCCTCTAGAAACAGGGTTGTCACAGCCTGCTAGATAGTTCAGTAATTTTGGCCCCATGTTTATCAGTTAGCTTTAACATTGCTCCTTATTTGTTAGTCTTCCTTATAGCTGAAGGTGACAAAAGTATTTGCTATTTCAGCCCAATTTCAGAGGCAGGAGCTGCTTATATATTTTCTCTTCTCTCTAAATCCCCGTCTAATTCATGTGGTTCTCTTTGATTATATTAGAGTGGTGATTTTTTTTCTCTTATCTCAAAACAGATGCAGAAATGTCTTTCATAGTATTTGTGAAATATTATCTATCCTGCTTATAAATGTGTAATTTCTTTCATCATCTCTTTTAAGACTTCTCCCTCATTGTCATCTGCATGAACTTATTTCTTGCTTATTTTCCCTGAATGTCTAAAGTTTAGTACAATTTTGAGTAAAGAAGCTAAGAATAATGTGGGAAACTAGGGTCTCCTTTAACATTTTCTGTATTATATTTTGGGTATGACTGCCTTGAATTTTTTTCTACTTGTGTCTTCTCTATTGGATTCTCAATATATGAGACCAGTGGAGGGTTTTCTGGATTACCCACAGATTTTCATTCAACAAACATTTTTCGAGTATCTGTTATGTTTTAGGTACTGTTCTTTGTCTTTAGGTAGATAAATAAAACATGTTTATTTCATTCAGAGAACTTCTAGGCAAGATTAGAAATAATGGTAAGTAAATAGGCTTGGATCTTGAGAGAAAGAGAGCTCCATTATTGATCCATCCATCTACCAACTTGGTGTTCTACCATCCCCACTGGTACTACAAACTCAGTAGTTTCAAAATAGAATTACCGAGGCATGGTGCCCAATTTCTAGCTTGCATTATAACAACAATCTTCTAATTGGTCTCCTTGCCTTCAGTCTTGCCCTCTTTAATCCATTCTTTATACAGTAGCTGGAGTGAACTTTCTTTCTTTCTTTTTTTTTTTTGTTTTGAGACATAGTCTCACTCTGTTGCCCTTGCTATAGGGCCAGGGTGTCACAGTTCATAGTAACCTAAAACTCCTGGGCTCAAAGGATCCTTTTGCCTGAGCCTCCCAAGTAGCTGGGACTACATGCACAACGCCAGGCTAGTTTTTCTATTTTTAGTAGAGATGGTGTCTCGCTCTTGCTCACATTGGCCTCGAACTCCTGAGCTCAAGCAATCCACCTGCCTTGGCTTCTCAGAGTGCTAGGATTACAAGTGTGAGCCACTGAGTCCAGTCTGGAGTGAGTTTTTCAAATTTTTTTGCAGGTTTTTTTTGGCTGGGGCTAGGTTTGAACCCGCCACCTCTGGTACATGGGGCCGGCGCCCTACTCCTTTGAGCCACAGGTGCCACCCTGGAGTGAGCTTATTTTATTTTTTTATTAACTCATAGCTGTGTACATTAATGCAGTCATGGGGTACAATGTGCTGGTTTCATGTACAATCTGAAATATTTTCATCAAACTGGTTAACACAGTGGAGTGAGCTTTTTTTGTTTGTTTGATTTTGTAGAGACAGAGTCTTACTTTATCACCCTCGATAGAGTGCTGTGGCATCACAGCTCACAGCAACCTCCAACTCCTGGGCTTAGGCGATTCTCTTGCCTCAGTCTCCTGAGTAGCTGGGACTACAGGCACTTGCCACAATGCCCTGCTATTTCTTTTGTTGCAGTTTAGCGGGGGCTCGGTTTGAACCCGCCGCCCTTGGTATATGGGGCCGGAGCCCCACTCACTGAGCCACAGGCGCCGCCTGGAGTGAGTTTTTAAAGTAATTTTCTTATACTGTTTACAGCCTTTTAAAGTACTTTATTATCTAGGCTTTTTTGCTTCAGTTCCTTTGTATTTTGTCATTCTCTTGGAATTCCTGTCTGTATTCCCCCCATCTATTTATTTTTTTCTTTTTTAGAGACAGAGTCTAACTTTATTGCCCTCTGTAGAGTGCTGTGGTGTTATGGCTCAGAGCAACCTCCAACTCCTGGGCTTAGGCAATTTGCTTGCCTTAGCCTCCCAAGTAGTTGGGACTACAGGCGCCCGCCACAATGCCTGCATATTTTTTTTTTGTTGTAGTTTGACTGGGGCTGGGTTTGTACCCACCACCCTCTGTATATGGGGCCGGTGCCCTATTGACTGAGCCACAGGCGCTGCCGCCCCCAGATTTTTCAATTCTCTTATTTGTGGCTGCTTCTGGGAAGCCTTTCCTGACTACCTATGATTGACAGCTGTTTATTGTGTTATCTGTCTGATATGTACATATGTATATCTTCCCTCCACATTCACACAGCTAGTGTTTGTTTTGTGTATATAATTAAAAAATACATAAAATTTCAAAGATAGCCAATTTTTTTGAACCATCCTATCCTATGCTGTCCTCATCTCAATTTAACAGTGAAGATTTGCCAATCTTAATTTATTTATTTTTATTTGCAGTTTTTGATCAGGACCGGGTTTGAACCTGCCACCTCCAGTATATGTGGCTGGTGCCCCACTCCTTGAGCCACAGGCGCCACTGTGGCAATCTTATTTCATTCCTCCCCAACTCTCCCTCTTTTTTTTCTGAGATAGAGTCTCAAGCTGTTGCCCTGGGTAGAGCACTGTGGCATTATAGCTCAAAGCAACCTCCAACTTGGGCTCAAGCCATCCTCTTGCATCAGTTTTTCTATTTTTCATAGGGATAGGGTATCTCTTTTGCTTAGGTTGGTTCTGAACTCATGAGCTCAAACAGTCTACCCACCTCAGCCTCCCAGAGTGCTGGGATTACAGGTGTCAGCCACTGTGCCCAGCCCCTTGCTGTAGCATTTTAAAGCAAATTACAGGTATTTATTTTATAACTCTTTTGTTCTTTTTTTTAAAATTTTTCCTGCAAAATTCTATTCAGAAATAGCTGTACGCGCTTTGAAGGACAGAGACAGTGTCTTGTTCTGCCTTGTATCCCCAGGGCTTAGTACTGTCCTTTTCTCTAGCCGGTAGCTAAAGATCTTTTAAAAAATATTAGTTTGGCTCAGCGCCTGTGGCTCAGCGGGCTAAGGCGCCAGCCACATACACCTGAGCTGGCAGGTTCGAATCCAGTCCCCGGGCCCGCCAAACAACAATGATGGCTGCAACCAAAAAATGGCCGGGCGTTGTGGCGGGCGCCTGTAGTCCTAGCTACTTGGGAGGCAGAGGCAGGAGACTTGCTTGAGCCCAGGAATTGGAGGTTGCTGTGAGCTGTGATGCCACGGTACTCTATCCAGGGTGACAGCTTGAGGCTCTGTCTCAAAAAAAAAAAAAAAAATTAGTAAGATTACAGCATTCTCCTGCTTGAATCTGTGCTATGCATAGGGTATCCTTTGTGTACCTCTTGACTTCATCTTATTCCTAGGCAACTATTTTGAACCTCGTTCTCTTTAATATCTGTGATAACTTTTCTTTATTCTCATTCTTAGCAAATGACCTTCTTGTTTCACTGAGAAAGGCCTGAGAGTTTCCACAGGCTCCCACTACCATATCTACCGGTTTACCTGCCTCTGTGCCCATGTGCTTTGCCTTCCCTCTCATTACTAGGGATGAGCTGTCCATGCTACTATCTATGGCCACCCCTTTCCTTCTGTAATAGGCTTGTCCCCTCTTCATTTACACAGGTACAATCATGGGCTGCATAATGCTTTTTCAGTCAGTGCTGGACAGCATATACAACAGTGGTCCCATAAGATTATAATGGAACTGAAAAATGGCTGTTGCCTAATGACAAACTGTCGTTATGTCACAGCACAGCACATCACTCATCTGTTTCTGTGATGCTGATGCAAACAAACCCATTGCACTGGGTTGTTAAACGTATAGCACATATAATTATGTACAGTACATAATACTTGATAATAAACTATTTTACTGGTATATGTGTGTACTATATATATATGTATATTTTTTTTGAGACAGAGCCTCAAGCTGTCACCCTGGATAGAGTGCTGTGGCATCACAGCTCACAGCAACCTCCAATTCCTGGGCTCAAGCGAGTCTCCTGCCTCCGCCTGCCAAGTAGCTGGGACTACAGGCCCCCGCCACAATGCCCGGCCATTTTTTGGTTGCAGCTGTCATTGTTGTTTGGCAGGCCCAGGCTAGATTTGAACCTGTCAGCTCAGGTGTACGTGGCTGACACCTTAGCCTGTTGAGCCACAGGTGCTGAGCCAGCGTGTACTATATTTTATCATTTATTTTTATATGCGTGTACTATATTTTATCATTTATTTTTATCTGCGTGTACTATATTTTATCATTTATTTTTATATGCATATACTATATTTTATCATTATTTATTTTTTTTTAAATTGAGACAGTCTCACTTTGTCACCTGTAGAATACAGTGGCATCGCAGCTCACAGCAACCTCCAACTCTCGGGCTTAAGCGATTCTCTTGCCTCTGCCTCCCAAGTAGCTGGAACTACAGGTGCCCGCCACAACACCAGGCTATTTTGTGTTGTAGTTGTCACTGTTGTTTAGCAGCCCCAGGCTGGGCTCAAACCTACCAGCCTCGGTGTATGTGGCTGGCGCCCTACTCACTGAGCTACGGGCTCCAAGCCTTTATGATTATTTTAGAGTATACTCCTCTACCTATAAAGGAAAAAGTTAACTGTAAAACAGCCTCAGGCAGATCCTTCAGGAAGTATCTCAGAAGGAGGCATTGCTGTCATAGGAGATGACATTTATCTTTTTTTGAGTCAGTCTCACTGTGTCATTCTCAGTAGAGTGCTGTGGCGTCACAGCTCACAGCAACCTCAAACTCTTGGGCTTAATTCTTTTGCCTCAGCCTCCTGAATAGCTGGGACCACAGGCTCCCACCACAATGCCTGACCATTTTTTGGTTGCAGTTGTTGTTTAGCAGGCCCAGGCCAGGCTCAAACTTGCCAGTTTCGGTGTATGTGGCCAGCACCCTACTCACTGACCTACGGGTGCCAAGCTAGGAGATGATGGTTCTATGCATGTTATCACCTCTAATGATCTTCCAATGGGACAAGAGTTGGAGGTAGAAGACAGTGACATTGTTGATCCTGACCCTCTGCAGGCCTAGTTTTATTTATTTATTTATTTTTATTTATTTTTTTTTTTTGAGACAGAGTCTCACTGTGTTGCCCTCGGTAGAATGCTGTGGCGTCACAGCTCACAGCACCCTCTAACTCTTGGGCTTAAGTGATCCTCTTGTCTCAGCCTTCCAAGTAGCTGGGCACTTTCCACTCTTTTTTTTTTTTTTTTGAGACAGAGTCTAACTATGTTGTTGCGCTGGGTAGAGTGCTGTGGTATCACAGTTCACAGCAACCTCCAACTCTTGGGTTTAAACAATTCTCTTGCCTCAGCAGTCTCCCAAGTAGCTAGGACTACAGGCACCTGCCACAATGCCCAGCTGTTTTTTTTTTTTTTTTAGTTGTGCTGTTGTTTGGCAGGCCTGGGCTGGATTTGAACCTGCCAGCTCCGGTGTATGTAGCAGGCACCCTAGCCATAGAGCTATAAGTGCTAAGCCAGCTTTCCCCTCTTTATTGGATCATTTTCATCAGCATACAGCTCAAAGCTGCTTAAAAAATAATCATCCTCTAAATGCATATGTATTTTATTCTCTATATTTTTTTCTGGGTCCATTTAGGAGTAAGTTACAGACATATGTCCCTTTACATTAGTGTGTATTTCCCTAAAAACAAGAACATTCTTTTATATGACCTCATCCCATTATCAAAATCAGAAAATTAACATTGATAAATGATAAAATTAAATTATCTATTTCAATTTTTATGATTTTCCTAAAAGTGTCTTTTTTTTTTTTTTTTGAGACAAGAGTCTCAAGCTTTCACCCTGGGTAGAGTGCTGTGGCCTCACAGCTCACAGCAACTTCAAACTCCTGGGCTTAAGTGATTCTCTTGCCTCAGTCTTCCAAGTAGCTGGGAGTATAGGCACCCGCCACAATGCCCCGCTATTTTTTGGTTATAGCTGTCATTGTTTGGCAGGGTCTGGGCTGGATTCAAACCCGCCAGCTCTGGTGCATGTGGCTGGTGCCCTAGCCACTTGAGCTACAGGCACCCAGCCTCTAAAAGTGTCCTTTAATGCAAAAGAAAAACAATTCTAGTCCAGGGTTGAAAGCAGGGTCACATGTTGCATTTAATTGTCATATGTCTGTAGTCATATTGAATCTGAAGTAGTTCTTTAGTCTTTGTCTTATTTATTTGATCTTGTTAAAGTGTACAGGATAGTTGTACACTTTAACTTAGGATGCTAAGTTTCGTTTGTTTGCTGATTCCTCCTAATTAGATCCAAGCTGTGTATTCTCAGCAGGAATACTGTAGAAAAGAAGTTTTATTTTATCATTTTGATGCATCTTATCAGGAGAGCATATACTAGGTTAAAGTAGGATCTGCCAGGCTTCCTTACTGTTACAAAGGGATGATTCTTCCATTTGTAGTTAACAGGTGTCTTACAGTGAGATGATATGAATGTTTTGTGTTTTACTGACCTTTCACTTGTTTAACAGGTCCTTGCCTCAGTGAATTATTGCTATGATGGTGTTCCATTGAACTCATTCATTTAGGCTTTTAGCCTAACCATTCGCCAGAACAATCCTTTGCTGGGTGACATGGTAACTCCTGAAGGTCACTGGTGAAGTTCAAAGGTGAAATTTGGGTCTTCATTCTACCTGACAGTTTGATGCAGTTGATTATTCTTTCTGTCTTGAATAACTGTCTTCACTAGGTTTCTGAATACCTCTCCTCTCTCTCTCTCTTTTTTTTTTGAGACAGAATCTTATTTTGTTGTTCTGCTAGAGTGCTGTGGTGTTAGCTACCTTACAATAACCTCAAACTCCTGGGTTCAAGCAGTCCTCCTGCCTCAGCCTCCCAAGTAGCTGGGTCTACAGGAACCCATCTCAGCGCCTGGTGCATTTTTCTGTTTTTATCAAGACAGAGTCTTACTCTTGCTCAGGCTGGTCTTGAACTCCTGAGCTCATGGAAACGTCTGCCTTGGCCTTCCAGAGTGCTAGGATTACAGGCATGAGCTACTGAGCCTGGCTACCCCTCCTATCATTTTTTTTTTTTTTTTATTGAGACAGAGTCTCACGATGTTGCCCTGGGTAGTGTGCTGTGGTGTCACAGCTAACAGCAACCTCAAACTCTTGGGCTCAAGCGATTCTCTGGCCTCAGCCTCCCAAGTAGCTGTGACTATAGGTGCCTGCCATAACACCTGGCTGTTTTTTGTTGTTGTAGTTGTCATTGTTGTTTAGCAGACCCAGGCTGGGTTCAAACCCGCCAGCCCAATGTATGACCTGTGCCCTACCCACTGAGCTATGGGTGCCAAGCAACCCCTCCTGTCTTGATTCTTCTATTGCCAGATGGGTCAGTCTTTTCCAGAAAAGACTTTCTTCCTTCTTTCTGACTGTGTAGGGTTTGAGTGCCCAAGAACCCAGTCCTTGCATTACTTCTCTTCTCTGTTTTGACTCATTCTCCTGAGTCAAAACTGATGCAGGCTCATTGCCAACAACTCCCAAATTCATGTTTTTAACTGGGATTTCTCTTCTTAACTTGAGACTTGTCTACCCAGTGCCTATTTGGCATCTCCAGTTTGTTGTTAGTTAAGCAGACATTATAGATTTAACATATCTGAAACTGAACTCTTGAGTCTTATCCCCAAAACTTGTTCCCCCTGCATTATTCTCCTTCTCATTAGATGATACCTTCCTATTTCTGTTGGCTCAGTTAAAAACCATGGAGTTATTTTTGACTCTTCTGTCTTCCTTTCATATCCAGTTTGATATCAAATCCTGTTGGCTCTACCTTCAGATATGTCCAGATTCTGACTGCTTTTGTGTCCCCACTATTACCTTGTTCTGCACACCACATCATCTCCTGCCTGGATTGTTACAATAGCCTCCTTACATTATCTGTATGCTCCTGTCTTCCAAACAAAGCAATTCAAGTGTTGACATTAAAAGAAAACCGCCCCTAAAACAACAAACAAGTCACCTGCTCAATTCCCCTCTATGGCTTTTATCTTACCCAGTGTACACATCAGGGGTTGCCTGTGTGGCTCTACAAGGTCTGGCCCTGCTACCTGGAACTTTATCTTTGATGACTCCCCTCCATGCTTACTCTTCTTCAGACTTCTTGCTGTTCTTCAGATGTACCAAGTGTGGTCTCATCTCAGACCCTCTCTGCCTGCCTCCCACCCTCCGCAGACACTGATGTACTCTTTTTCTCTATAGATTTGGTGTTCTGGCCTTTCATACAAACGCATCTTACGTTTTGTGGCCTTTTGGATCTGACTACTTTGACTTAGCATTCAGTTGTCTAGGTTCATCCATGTATCAGAGCTTCATTGCCTTTTATGGCCTTTTATTTCGTTGTATGGATATGTAGTAGTTCCTCCTTACCTGTGATTTCCCTTTCCATGGCTAACTGTAGTCTAACGGTGGTCCAAAAATATTAAATGGGCCCAGTGTGGTGGTTCCTGCCTGTAATCCCATCATTGTGGCAGGCTGAGGCGGAAGGATTGTTGAGCTCAGGAGTTCAAGACTTGTTTAAGTGAGAGTGAGACCCTGACTCATTAAAAAAATGAAAAAAGCCCAGGTGGGCGCTGTGGCAAGTATCTGTAATCCCATTGGCTTTTGGGAGGCCGAGGCAGCAGGATGCCCATAGCTGAGTCTGAGGTTGCAGTGAGCTATGATGCTACTGCACTCTGCTCAGGGAATAGGGTGGGACTCTATCTCAACAAGAAAAAACAAAAACAAACCCCCCCAAAAATAGTAACTGGAAAATTCCAGAAAAAATAATATGTATGTTTAATTATTAATTAATTAAAAAAAAATTTTTTTAAGGCAGTACCTCAAGCTGTCCCCCTGGGTAGAGTGCTGTGGCATCACAGCTCACAGCAACCTCCAACTCCTGGGCTCAAATGATTCTCTTGCCTCTGCCTCCCAAGTAGCTGGGACTACAGGTGCCTGCCACAACACCTGGCTATTTTTTGGTTGCAGCCATCATTGTGGTTTGGTTGGCCGGGGCTGGATTCAAACCCACTAGCTCAGGTACATGTGGCTGATGCCTTAGCTGCTTGAGCCACAGGCGCCGAGCCAATAATTTTTTTTTTTTTTTTTTTTTTTGAGACAAAGTCTCACTCTGTTACCCTGGGTGGAGTGCCAGGGCATCATAGCACACAGCAACTTCAAACTCTTGGGCTTGAGAGATCGTCTTGCCTCAGCTTTCTAGGTAGCTGGGACTACAGGCAACTGCCATGATCCCCAGCTAGTTTTTCTACATGTAGTAGAGATGAATGCTCACTCTTGCTTAGGCTGGTCTTAAACCTCTGAGCTCAAGTGATTTACCTGCCTTGGCCTCCCAGAGTGCTAGGCTTATAGGCATGAGCCACTGTGCCCAGCACCTAAATTCATGTTTTAAATCGTATGGCATTCTTAGTAGTTTGATGAAATCTTGAGCCTTTCTGCCCTGTCCCACTGGGATGTGATCATGCCTTTATCCAACATATTCATGCTGTATACACTTCTTACCCACAAGTCACTTAGTAGCTATCTCAGGTATCAGATCAACTGTCTTGGTGTCACAGTGTTTGTGTTTAGCTCACCCTTTACTTCATAATGATCCCAAAGTGCAAGAGTAGTGACACTGGCATATTGTTATAATTGTCCTATTTTATTATTGTTGTCTCTTTCTGTACCTGATTTATAAATTAAACTTTATTATAGGTATGTATGCATAGGACAAAGCTTAGTATATATAGTGTTTGGTACTATCCTTGTTTTTAGGCATCCACTGAGGGCCTTGGAACACATTCCCTGTGGATAAGAGGGGACTACATTTTGTTCATCTAGTCATCAGTTGGTGGATATTTGGGTTGTTTCCACTATTTGGTTATTATGAATAATGATGTGAATGTTCATATATAAGTTGTTGTGAGGAATTATGTTTTCATTTCCTGGAAGTAGAATTGCTTGTGTATGTTCATTCCATGTATAACCTTTTGAGGAACTGCCAGACTCTTTTCCAAAATGGCTGCACCATTCTACATTTTTACTAACAGTTTATGATGTCTTGTTCTCACTCTCCTTTAGGTCTTTGCCTAAATGGCCTGTATAGAGGTGTGCTCTACTACATAAAACACTATCTTCCTTCCCTAGTCTGGGCACTCCTTTCCTTCTGTACTCTGGTTTAGTCCTCCTTGTACTACTTAGCACCATCTGACATACTATATATTTACTTTGCCTATTGTTTGTTTTCTGTTTCCTCTAACTAGAAAATAAAGTACTTAGCACCTAAAACAATGTCTCTTATGAGGTATATATTAAATAAATACGGAACAAATGAACATTTCCCTTTGTAAGAGGAGGAACTGTATTTATTCAGCTCTGTATTCCTTCACCTGACCCCATGCATAGTAGGTGTTTGTTGAAAGGATGAGTGGTGCATGCCATTGGAGAGATGCGGGTGCAGTGAAAGGAGGCTGGCCATCCAGGGGATGGAGAGGGGGCTTAATAGGAAGGCCGATGAGAGCCTTCCATGCGTTTCTGGAACTCAAGAGAAGGGGAGGATTGGAAAGACTGCCAGGAACAGGAGGAGAAAGATTTGTTGGGGGGTAAAGGAAGAAGGGTAATGGTTGAGTTCAGTGTCCATTCATCCCAACATTTATAGCATCCATCCTCTATGCAAGGTGCTGGGTACAGAGGCCCCAGGACGTCTTTGAAGTCCGATAGTGGGATGAGTTGGGCTATCTTCCATTTAGTACTACTTTTCTTGTGGAGGGCAGAGGGGAAGGGGTCAGGCAAGATACAACTTAAAGAAAGTTTGAGAAGCTGCTGTGTGTATTACTTTCAGGCCTCTACAGGGATGGCCTTTTGGCCTCAGAGAAGGTGTGACTTAAGAAAGGCTGTACAAGTGCTAGCACAGGGAAGTGCTTGGAGAAATTCTGTGTCTTTATCATCCTATTCCTGACTCATCTCCCTGTGTTTCTTCCTCCAGAACCTCTCAGCTGTTGGGGCATTGGTGAGTCTCAGTAATGCACGTCTTGGTTCCATCAAAACTCGGTAAGGCTTGAACCCTGTTTTTTCTCTAGGGGGATATTCCCTTAAGAAGTAGACTCTGTATATCGGTTGATCTATTGTCCCCACCCTAAGAATTTAGGAAATTTCTCCATTTTCAAGAGAGTAGAGAATTTCATTCTCATCGTGAGCTCACTTGAGTTGAACCCCACCTTCATAGGTCCCAAGTTTCCTACTGTGCACCTGGAATTTTTGCTACTTCCATCTTTCCTTGTTGCCTCCACCTCACTCCAAGTTCTCCAAGTATTTCAGGAGTTAGAAACCACAGTGGATCTGGGGGTGAAGACTTGCTGTAGCCCAGTGAGAATAAAAGAACAGTCAGTGGCTTTCTCTGAAGTCTAGCTTGTGCTTACTTATCATTACTCTTTTTTTTCTTGTAAGGTTTGAAGGCCTATGTCTGTTATCCCTGCTGGTAGGGGAGAGCCCCACAGAGATATTCCAGCAGCACTGTGTCTCTTGGCTTCGGAGCATTCAACAGGTGTTGCAGGTAAGAATTCACCCCCCACCCTCATCCTGGATGTTACATGTTCTTTGAAGCTTGGACATTTAGTTCTGGGGATAGAATAATTAGAAACAATTCCCTGATGACAGGAAAATAGAAATAGAAACATCTTTGTAAACTTCCTGACATTTAAAAAAAACTAGGTTATATTCATTCATCCTCCAGCCTTTTGCACACTGTAACCTCTGATTATAACTTCTGATGATTTCACTTCATAGTTAGCTTTTCTCTTTTCTAATGGGTGGCATCTCTAAAGTTCCTTTTCCAGGTGTTTTGTTTGTTTGTTTGTCTCTTTTGGGCCTATTCCTTGTTCCTCTGGTAATGTACATTTCTCTCTGCCTTTACGTGCTATCATGACATCTCCGGGTATTCAATAGCATTTTCTGAGCATGAATGGCGGGCTGTGTGCTAAGCTGTGCGGAGACTGTAATGCATACTTGACCCTGCCTTCATGGTGCTTAGCTCATGGAGCTTAGCATCTAGCTCTTTTTCTATAAAGTAAATGTTACAGATAATGAATGTTCTAGGCTGTGCAAACCACACATCATTTCTGTTGCATATTGTTTGTTTTCCAACGCTTTAAAAATGTAAAAACAGGCACACACAAACCATAGTCTATTGATTCCTATTCTAGTGGAAGACATTTTAATTGGATAAGTATACAAATGAATGGAATGATTCACTGAGGTAGGTGCTGTGGAGGTAAAGACTGTAGAACATGAAATGAGACTCTGACCCCATCTTGGGTGATGTGGGTCGTGGTGATCAGGGCCAGATGTCCAGGGAACGCTTTTCTGAACTGATCCATAGGAGTTAATTGGGGTAAAAAAGTGTTCTAAATGTGAAGAGGCCTGAGAAAAGAGGAGCTTGGCCTGTTTGAAGAATTCTGAGCATGCTGCTGTGTCTGGAATTGAGATAGGTAGATGGGGGTCAAGCCATGTATGGCCTTGTAGGCCATGCTGAGGATTTGCTTTTTATTCTTGAAGCAGTGGCAATTCGTGGAAGGTTTTAAGTGAAGGTGAGGAGGTGACGGTGGTGACATGATCAAATTTTCATTAGAAAATATTGCTCTGGCTGCTTTGTGGAGAAAGGACAGAAGGGAGCAGAATGGAAGCAGATAGACCACATAGAGGACTCCTAAAGTAATCTAGGAGAACGTTCACAGGGGCTTGGCCAGGATGATGGCAGCAGAACTGATGAGAAGAAGGTATGTTTGAGAGGGATTTAGTGGCAAAGTAGATAGGTCCTGATGCTGGATTACTGTTAGGAAGAGGATGTGTCCAGGATGACTCCTGGATTCCAGAATCCTGGAAGATAGTGAGGCTCAGAGGGGAGAAAAATACTATGGGTGTGGCCTTGGGCTTTCAGTAGAAATCCCTCTTAATCGGTATCCCCCTGATTTGGTGCCAGTGGATGGATGTGGCCAGGCATGTTATAGTGTCCTTGAAGGTCCAGTGTGTAGGCAGCTTCTGTCGGCATTGTGTAATAAGGTGGAGGAGTCTCAAGTGTTTAAATGCCAGTTGAAAGTCAGGATGAGAGTATCAAAATGGGTTTTTTTATGGATTAGATTTTAAGTCATATTCACTTTTAATGATAGGCATAGGAGGAGGATGAGCTAAGCTTGTAAAGGCAACAGAGACAGGTTAGCAGAAAGGAGATAACCAGATTTCTGGGTTGGGTAGAATCCAAGGAAATAGTCATTTCCTTTTATGCCACTATGAGGTGGAACAAGATGCAGACTCAGAATTGTTTATCAGGTTAGCTCAAGGATTGCAAGATCCTAGTGAAAGTATTTTCGGTGGAGCAGTAGACACTGAGGCCAGATTGGCATGGAATAAGAAGTGAGTGGGAAAAGGGAAATGGAACTGGGGAAGATAGGCAGTTCTTTCAAGATATTTGGCCCTAAGGATAAGGGTAAGAAATTGGGGAATTGTTGGGATTTGGCAAGTGAAATATGGGTTCAAGGAAAGGTCTTCTAAGATGAAGAGACTGGCTACATAAATGCCAGTGGGAAGAATCTATTTGGCAGGGATTGGTTGGAAATGCAGGAGAAAGAAAGCTGGTTGATAGTTAATATTCTGAGAGGGAGGGATAAGAGGGTAGTGCCTAAAGCACAGAGGAGAGATCGTCCTCGGGTGGGAGGGGCATCTTTTCTGCTTTGGCAGGACGAGGGATGGAGAGGGTGGATGAGGATGAAGACCAGTGTCTCAGGTTTGAGAGCAGAAAGTGAAGGCTGTTCCATCTTAGGGCTTTAGTTTTCTCTGTGATGTTGTAGGCAAGGTTAAACAGAGGTGACAATGGTGGGAGAAGTTTGGAATTTGAAGTTTGAGGAGAAGATTTAAGTAGTGGAGAGAGCAAGAGAGAAATGCAGTAAGATTACTGGACAGTGCTGAAGGCCTGTGTGTAATGGTGAGCTCACCTGTTTCTTTCATAGTAAGTTTTCTCATTTCTTTTGTTGATACTTGGCCTCCTCTGGTCTAGCAGGAGATATATGCTGAATGATTTTTCCATTGATTCATGTTAATTTTTCAGGGAAGTACTTCTAAATCCAAATTGTTTTTCTTCACGAGTTCCAGAATAGGTTGATCCAGCTAGGAGCAAGCTTGGAGAGATGGACCAGTTTTGTTGTGGCTGAGGTTTATTTTTCAGTCCAAAAAGTATTCTTCTCCATTCCCAGAGAAATATAGCATGAGAGAATCAAAGAACTCTCATGATCTTCCAGTTAGGATCTTTAAAGTGTGGCTTTGTTACCCTCTTTTCCCCAAATTCCTTGGACCCCAGATGTCCTTAACACTAAAATGTAAACACATACCCTTTCTGTAGACAAATAATGTTGCTCTTGGATACTTTGTCTTGTGTCCTCTTTTCAGATAGTGGATTTGATGGTAATATTGACCTTAACTATGGTATTTCTCAGAACCGCCATGTTGTGCCTCATACCCTCCTTGGTGACAGTTAAGGTGAGGCTGGAAGTAAAGACTATTGTCATTCTTTAGTCCCAGGACCCACCCCCTACAATGGAGTTGGCTGTGGCTGTCTTGAAGGACCTGCTCCGATATGCAGCTCAGCTTCCTACGCTGTTCCGGGACATCTCCATGAACCACCTCCCTGGCCTTCTCACTTCCCTGCTGGGCCTCAGGCTAGAGGTGAGACACCTCCTCAGCTATACCCTGGACCCTCAGTAGTGCTTACCCTCACTGATACTTCTTGGATTTAAGGATGTGTTGGGGGATAGATTAAAGAACTGAGAAGAGGGAGGGGGCCCAGAAAAAGTAATGTGTGCAGAAAGGCCTTTCCAGGCTGGTGAGATGAGATGGGCGGATATGGGGTCATAGGGCTCTCAGCCTCCTCTTCTTTCTTCCTTATTTTCTGTTTTTCCCACAGTGTGAGCAGTCAGCGTTAGAAGGAATGAAGGCTTGTATGACCTATTTTCCTCGGGCTTGTGGTTCCCTTAAAGTAAGTATTCATAGAAAGTCCTCTCCGTACTAACTTATCCCTGATAAGCTTTCTTACCTCAGATTCTGGTCCTGAGTTTTTTAAGCACCTATCTTATGATTGTCCTTTAAAGTCACCTGTCTCCATAACTATAATTAAGCAATCTCATAGCACTTATTTAATCCTCACATGTAAAGAAGCCAGAATTGATTAACTTGTCTAAGATTGGCAGGGGTGGAACCTATGTCTGATGCCCAGGCCTTTAATCATGGCCTCCTTCCTTTCTCTGCTCTGCCTTCTCTGGATTTCCTGCCTGCTTTTCTTCCATCCTGTCTTATTTTGTTCCTGAAGCTTTTTTAATTTCCTCTAGGAAGCTTTCCTGACTTACCACTTTCCTAAGGCAATTCTCCCAGACTTCTTTTTTTTTTTTTTTTTCTTTTTTTTTTGAGACAGTCTTATTTTGTTTACCAGGCTAGAGTGCCATGGCTTCAGCCTAGCTCACAACAACCTCAAAGTTGTGGGTTTGAACAATCCTCTTGCCTCAGCCTCCTATCTGCAGGCACCCATTCAGCCTCCCAAGTAGCTGGAGGCATCTGCTACAACACCCAGCTAATTTTTTCTATTTTTAATAGAGACGGGGACTTTCTCTTGCTCAAGCTGCTGATCTCCAACTGCTGAGCTCAAGGGATCTTCCCACCTCGGCCTCTCAGAGTGCTAGGATTACAGGCATGAGCTACCATGACCAGCCTCTCCCAAACTTCTTTCTGCTTATATTCCTGACTAAATTCCCTGTTACTTCCCCATCCTTTCCCCCAAGTTGTCATGACCCATGCAAGGTGACCACATAACAGAGCCTTACTAGGTCAGACATTCAGGTCAGCGTATATGTGCATCAGGTGAGGAAGGAGGTGAGGGAAAGTTGTAAGTTGTAATTTCAAGGTGATAATAATAACAAACATGCAAATAAGTTGCAGTTATAATTTCAAGGTGATAATAATAACAAACATGAGTGGTTCGCAGATTCTACCAAAGCAGTAACAAAGGAACATTTGTAATTGGCACATTAGTTTCTTTTTTTTTTTGTAGAGACAGAATCTCATTTTATCACCCTTGGTAGAGTGCCGTGACATCACACAGCTCACAGCAACCTCCAACTCCTGGGCTAAGGCGATTCCCTTGCCTCAGCCTTCCGAGTAGCTGAGGCGCCAGCCACAATGCCCGGCTATTTTTTTGTTGCAGTTGTCATTTTTGGTTAGCTGGTCTGGGTCGGGCTCGAACACACCTGCCTTGGTGGGTTCCTGGTTACTTGTAGTATCTGAAAAGTTCCCTCCATGTGATAAGTCTCAATGATCGTGGGGTCATGGCCTTGCTGATTCTCCATTTTCATATGAATGCCACTTATCATAGCTAATAGAATCTTTGGATAGGCAGGACAAAATTTTAGTCAAGAAGGTATGTGGAATAACTCATGGACTTCAGTCAAAATTAGTAAGGCTTTCTAACTAAAGTTTTACTAAGTTTGGTAAAAATTGCCTGTCTTGTAAAATGTTCTATGAGTTAACTTCTCGAATTACACAGGCTAGCATTTGTGTCCCTGACCAAAAGTTTGTGCATTTTACTGCAAATGTCTTATTTTGGTTCAACTCTGTTTGGTATTATCTTTCTCTACCTGCATCCTAACATGAATGTTAACTTAAGGGGTAGGAATTTGAATAGTCATAGAGACTAGAGTGCTAAGTGTTCCTCTGCTATTGTCTCTTAATTTTTGGTGTGAGTAATCAGGGAAATTTATGTGTAATTCACAACCTTTGTCAGACAGTTTTTTGAAGTTAGAGCAAGCAAACATTCTTGTGTTACTCCAAGGTATCTCTGCCTTTATTTCCTTAAGAATAAAGTGTTTTCAATAGCATTTTCCTCTGGAGGATCTTGTCTCTATTGCCAAAACCTCAGATAAGAATCCAGTATATGAAAAGGCCCCATGGATAGTTTGTGCTTGGAAAATCTTGCAGACCCTTACTTAGGAAACTGATAATTACCATTTGAAATGTTTATCTGTTCTCTGTCTCACTCCCCTCCCAGGGTAGTTGTAATCTTTAAGCTCAGGGTTAGTCTTCTCAAATGACATGACTCAAGCATTCTGAATCCATGAAGTCAGTCCCTGTAGAGACTTTATTCGCTTTCTTCTCCTTGTCAAATTGATAAGTAGTTCCTTGGAATGAGTGGGAATGCTAACCCACTCTTGAGAGGTACCCAGACATGCTGTGTATGTGCAAGCACATCTGCGCATATTTTTAGTGAAATATTCCAAGGGAGCTGTTAATTTGGTTTACTTTGTGGGTCAGCTGGGGCAGACTTTGTGGTTAGAGCCATGCCACTTCACTGTGCTCTGCTTTGTTGCAGTCACATAAGCAGACTTCTGTTGGCCTTGGCCCAGCTTTTTGACCTAGTGTCTCAGGGAAACCTTGAGCATTATGTTGGCCAGAGGGGCCTAGTGCCACTATAATTGGAGCTTTGGTAGCTTTCTCAGAACTATATCCTTGGAGAAGCCAATGAGTCAGTAGAACTTGGTGGTTACTCTTGTTTGGTTTGAAGTGTTCTGAATCCCTACTACATCAGACATGCACATGTCTCCAAGTCCCAAAGGAACTGGTTCTAGATCATCTCCTACTTGGGATGGGCAGTCCTTGTCTCTTGGTCAGCAAGAATCCTGAGGTGTAACATGCAAAACTAAATGTGATTCCTGCCACAGGGCAGATGGCAGGGAATCCTTGGATTGTTGTTTCCTAAACCACACACTGACAGAGGCTTCTGTTCCTAGTTTCCTCCTTAAGTCTCCTGCCATGTGCCTGTTGTCACTGCTCATTTGTCTCCCAGAAGTTCACCTTTGTGTATGTGATGCCTTTGCTCCCTAGATAAAGTCAGTGCTCCCTTGCCCAGGATTTAAGGCCTCAGTCTGCTTCTCAGGTGGCATCTTCAGACTCCGGAGCTTTCCTCAGTATTTCCCCCATCTGGTCTCATTATTTGAATTTTCCCCTTCTGAGCCAGCTCAATCCCACCTTCCTTAGCCTCAGCATCATTCCCTCTTGACCTTGTCTCTGTCCCTTTCTCTACACAGTAATAGTGGTGGCTCCAGCTGCTTGTTTTCCTTTCACTTGTTCTATCTGCATAAGTCACTCATATGTCCCTCTCAAGGTAGAAATCCTATCTTCTTCCTTTCTATATCTCTAGCACATTGTTTTTTTTTTTTTTGAGACAGAGCCTCAAGCTGTCACCCTGGATAGAGTGCAGTGGCATCCATAGCTCACAGCAACCTCCAATTCTTGGGCTTAAGCAAGTCTCTTGCCTCCGCCTCCCAAGTAGCTGGGACTACAGGCGCCCACCACAACGCCTGGCCATTTTTTGGTTGCAGCCGTCATTGTTGTCTGGCGGGCCCGGGCTGGATTCGAACCCGCAAGCTCAGGTGCATGTGGCTGACGCCTTAGCCCGTTGAGCCACAGGCGCCGAACCTCTAGCACATTGTTAATCTTTTTTTTCTCTATGTACATTTTTCTTGTATTCCTTGTTCATTCATAGAAGTAATAGTGTTGTGAAACACGAATGGTAATCAACATAATTATGAATTAAAAAACCCAAGAGAGGGTGGTGCCTGTGACTCAGCGAGCAGGGCACTGGCCCCATATACTGAGGGTGGCGGGTTCAAACCCGGCCCCGGCCGAACTGCATCAATAATTAGCCAGGTGCTGTGGCAGGCACCTGTAGTCCCAGCTACTTGGGAGGTTGAGGCAAGAGAATTGCATAAGCCCAAGAGCTGGAGGTTGCTGTGAGCTACCGAGGGCAATAGAGTGAGACTCTGTTTCTACAAAGAAAAAAAAAAACCCAAGAGCATGATTAATCCTGAAAACATGCAGTTTCAAGCTTACCCCTCAGAATAAAACTGGGCATTCAAATTTCCCCCCTACCTTTTTTTGTTTGGGATTCATTGAGGGTAGAAAGAATTAGGTCACACTGATTACATTTGTTAGGTAAGGTCTCTCTTAGAATTGTGTCCTGCTCCCAAGAAGTGTTAATCTTTTTTGTGCCATGGACCCCTTCTCACAATACACTTTTTTTCTTTTTTGGAGACAGAGTCTCACTTTGTTGCCCTCAGTAAAGTACTATGCATCACAGGTCACAGCAACCTCAAAATCTTGGGCTTAAGTGATAATCTTGCCTCGGCCTCCCAAGTAGCAGGGAGTACAGGCGCCCGCCATAACATCCGACTATTTTTTTGTTGTAGTTGTCACTGTTGTTTGGCAGACCTGGGCTGGGTTCGAATCTGCCACCTTTGGTGTATGTGACTGGCACTTTAG
Organism: Arctocebus calabarensis; assembly: GCA_963573935.1. NCBI lineage: Eukaryota > Metazoa > Chordata > Mammalia > Primates > Lorisidae > Arctocebus > Arctocebus calabarensis. The sequence continues at coordinate 22,160 of CAUYON010093087.1, forward strand.
CTGCTACAGGCACTGAGCTACAGGCACTGAGCCTATTCTTTTTCTTTTTCTTTCTTTTTTTTTTTTTTTTGAGACAGGGTCTCACTTTGTCACTCTCAGTAGAGTGCCCCAGTGTCATAGCTCATAGCATCCTCACACTCTTGGGCTCAAACAGTTCTCTTGCCTCAGCCTCCAGAGTAGCTGGGATTATAGGCGGCTGCCACAGCACCTGGCTATTTTTAGAGACAGAGTCTCACTCTTGCTCAGCCTGGTCTTGAACCTGTGAGCTCAGGCAATCCACCTGCCTCAGCCTCCCATCCCTTCTCAGAATATTCTTATAAATGTGTAAAATAATATATATGAAATTACAAGGGAAGAAAATCCTGTTGAAATGAAATTGTCAAAATAGTTGTGACGGGCGGCGCCTGTGGCTCATCGGGTAGGGCGCCGGCCCCATATGCCAAAGGTGGCAGGTTCAAACCTGGCCTCCACCAAACTGCAAAAACAGAAAAATAGCGGGCGTTGTGGCGGGCGCCTGTAATCCCAGCTACTTGGGAAGCTGAGGCAAGAGAATCACCTAAGCCCAGGAGTTGAAGGTTGCTGTGAACTGTGTGATGCCACGGCACTCTTCCGAGGGCGATAAAGTAAGACTCTGTCTCTACAAAAAAAAAAAAAAAAAATAGTTGGCTCGGCTCCTGTGGCTCAACAGGCTAAGGCGCCAGCCACATACACCTGAGCTGGTGAGTTCAAATCCAGCCTGGGCCCGCCAAACAACAATGACGGCTGCAACCAAAAAATGGCTGGGCGTTGTGGCGGGCGCCTGTGGTCCCAGCTGCTTGGGAGGCAGAGGCAGGAGACTCGCTTGAGCCCAGGAATTGGAGGTTGCTGTGAGCTGTG